>JAWQFJ010009568.1:0-2500 GCA_034096865.1 Theodoxus fluviatilis | reverse complement strand
AAGTTCTAGTCATGTTCTCTCGGGCCTTTCGCGTGCGGCATCCCGCCCTTCCCCTCCAGGGTGTGGCGACTGTCCCAGGTCCGCTTCCTCAGGCGATGACTCGGCCGCCGCTCCAGCATGTCGTCACTGTGGGTAGGGTCGCCGGCTTCAGTCGCGCACGCGGGTTACCCATTACTTTTTCATTAGTCCCATGCTGTGCTCTGTGAGGCTGGCTCTTCATCAGACTCACATACTGTTCTTAACCCACTTCTCTATGCCTAGCAGTGCACCAAGGGTAGGGATGGAGGTAAGGGATGGGGACGCTGTTTCATAGGGAAGGACTTCTCCCACTTCCAGGGGTCGCTCGGGACACTGCAGCTTATCTGCTGTTGTTCTTCTTCATGAGTGGTGGCGAGGCTGAGGGTTGAAGCCAGAGCAACTCAATGAGGGAAAGGTTGGGTCTTAGATAACTTTTCGGATAGACATCTGAGATCCGCGCGCTCTTTTCTGGTAGGATGGGCCACTTCCACGATCCGTGAGAGAAGCACTGAGGTAAGCCGATCAGGGAGACGGAGAAAACGGCGAGTTCTGAAGGCCGTAGGCGCCGGAAGGTTGGGGGTTAGCAGAGCGAGGTAATGTATTTAGAAGAGTCATCGAGAAAGATAGGCACTGCTTGCGTGTGGGTGGTTGTGGTCCATTTGCGCCAATTTCCACTTGGCTCCCATCCTCACTTCCGCGTGGATTTGTGCATCAGCGCACAGGAAACACGTTCGTCCAGAAATATTCTGACACTGGTGATGGTTTTTTCATTCAACATGGAAATACTGTCCCAAGTCGACGCTCTCGCGCTTGTGCAATTTTCTCGAAACACGCAAACACGTTTTCACACTTACACGGACACGAAAACGCAACAGCACTCATGATGCCAATACTGCAAATCTGGCCGACCGTCACTTTTCGACCGGAACATATGGACTTAATCATTTTGATTGATAGGTGTCTCCGGGCAGGGTTATTTGACGAAAATAAGATTCGAATTCATGCTAGAGTACAACGACCGAAAAAGTGTATATGAGATTTCTCCAAGTGAATGAAGCTTTAATGAGGTACGTAAACTTGATTGTAAAGGAGAGATTCATAACTACTGGTTTTATATGGCTCCATACAGACGTCCCCTGGGAGAAACGGTTTCAGTCATCTGGCAACTATGGATGATAACTTCCTCAGACATCTTCAGGGGAACGCTCCTGTGTTAGTTCGTTGATAGAGGAGATTGTATTTGTTCATCTCATTCTCGTTGACGTCTCTTAGTCGGGTAGCTGAGTTCAGAAAAGTGTAACATGCTAAACGTTGAGGGTTACAAGCGTCCACCTGGGCTAAATGGAGAGTCTAGACATAGAGATATGTGGTCTAGGTAGGCGGACATTCTGAATTTGGTTTGTTTGGCCGCCATGACACTTTTCAAAATGGCCGCCACAATCTACACTTTTCTTTATATCTCAGCTAATATTTGGGATAAAATCAAAAACATGGAGTCAATTCCTATGTTTTGCATGATGACAAAGTCAATTGTGGCCAAAAAATAACCCTAACATTCACATTTTCTATCAAAAATTAAATATTTGACAAAATAGCTAGGCTATATACGAATTCGGTAAGTATTATCTTTCTGAATTTGCTATCTTAGACAATGCATATCAGTGTGGTCTGGATGAAATGTTTACTACTAGAACAATGTAGTTTAGGTGGGTGGATATTCTAAATTTGCTTTGGATGGCCATGATGACAGATTTAAAACGGCTGCCAACATCGGGATTGGCGTAAAACTGCCTCACGAGTTCGTATAGGTAGATTGGCAAACAAAACAACCAAGACTGAAGTGATTCTCATTGGTAGGGAAAAAAGCAGGCAATTGATCAGAGAAACACATATTAACATAGCGGGGGCGAACATAGCATTTGCCACAAGTGCGAAATATCTCGGGGTCATGTTAGATCAAAACTTGTCACCAGACCCCCAAATTCGTAAAATCATCTCCTCAGGCTACATGCACCTACACCGCATTTGGAGTATCAGGGATTGTCTGACTGAAAAGACTGCAGCAGCCCTGGTGGTGACTCTTGTGCTGTCCCATCTTGATTACTGCAACAGTCTGCTGACTGCTGCAACCAACGGTCAATTGCAGAAACTTCAGTGTCTTCAGAATTCTGCAGCTAGGGTAGTGAAGCGACTGCCGAGGTGGGCTCGCATAACCCCTGTTCTCAGTGACCTTCATTGGCTTCCAGTTCGCCAACGGGTGGAATTTAAGACCCTCTCCATCGTGTTTAAGTGTGAAACTGGTGAAGCCCCAACCTACCTCGGAGAACTCCTTAGACCTCACAACCCCACAAGGAATCTCCGTTCCTCAAAAAGAAGACTATTGATTGTCCCACAAACAAGGTTACGGAGCTTCGGTGACCGCTCCTTCAGCGTTGTTGGACCGACACTCTGGAACCAACTTCCTGAGGGTCTGAGGGTTAGT
>JAWQFJ010009567.1:12500-18316 GCA_034096865.1 Theodoxus fluviatilis | reverse complement strand
TTTCAGTTACTGCACGTTCTTTGTTCATTCACCTGCAACTTTGCACGTGCAAATAAGGCCTGCAAAGTTTCTGCATGAACTCAGCTGCATTCACAAGACTTTCCGTTAGGCTTACAGTAGCACTGTTCACGTCCACCGTTTAATTGTAACCATTCACAGCATCCAAATTATGAAGCTTTTCACGTAAAGTACTCTTGAAAGTTTCTTCCGAATTGTCATTCCATACGATTTTTGTAAAGCAGCTATTTTGTTCTCTCTCACTCAATTCAATAGGGCTATGACATCGGAAGGACAATTTGAGAGACATATGTGGTGATAGTATAGAGTCGCCCATCGTAAATGCCTCAAACTTGTAAATCAGATCCTTATAAACTATACAATAATCAATGGTGCTACAACCTTGGGGAGAAATGAAAGTGTACCCACTCGAGTTTTGTTCGTCCACACAACCATTTAAGATAGTCAACTCAAAACCCACACATAGCTCAAGTAGGTACTCTCCAAACTTATTCACAGTTTCATCGACAGCACAACTAGATTCTTCTAATACGTTTGAAAAAAATGTCACTGAGATTGTCAAAATAGTTTGTATTAAGGCAGCCTGTCCGAGTATTGAAATCGCCGCAGATAACCATGGAGCAATCGTCATGTACTTCACACACATCAAGGATACATTTGCACAAGACATTAATTCCATTATTTTAACCAGTTAATTTGTAGTAGGGGGAAGCAATAGGAGGAATGTATATATTGAACATCAACATGTCCCTCTCACCGTGGTAGAATTCTTTACAGATTTTAAAGAGTATGGTCTTATCACATTTGCATTCTATTAACTGGAAAAACGTATGCACTGAGCGATGGATCAGACAAACAACAGACATGGCAGCTAATGTTGGACCAAGTTTGCTGTCATTTGTTTTGTATCTCTTTTTAGTCAACAAATGTATACTGATGTAGGAGCTAAAAAATGATAATGCCTGATAATATATGTCATCAGTTTCCATGGCAACGATCCAAAATGGCCGCCAAACAAAAAACATCAAAAGCCTATAACTTCTATTCTATCAAACTGATTCCAATTTTGTTTCTTGCAATTGGTTTAATTCCTCAATGGTCACATATTTACGTTGTTTCAATGCATTTGGATTGTTATGGATTTTTATTTATTTATTTTTATAAAAAGGCCTACACGGGTGTGTGTTTTAACCGCCTGATTATGATTTATGAAGAAACTACATGGTTTAAGTCAATGAGCAAACGTAATTATCTTCAAAAATATCCAAACTAGCAGTGTGCCAAAGTAGAAGTATTTATCTTCAAAACTTACTGAGCCTTAGGGATTTGAAGACACCAAGACGCACACATAGCACAAAATGCAGAAAAAGGGGAAGAAAGAAGGCTAAAACAACACTTACAGATTGATGGTCCCTGCTCCATGCAGACAGCAAAATCCAGTGTGATTTTTCACAAGTATACATATGCAGCACACAGAAGTAAAAATATTCCATTTGAAGTCACATTGATGAAATATATTTCACCTAATAATATATACGTTATTGCTGAGAGCAACCGGCGAACTCGAAGTCGAAGTTCGACTTGAAGCCGATATTCGTAACACTGACTCATTCAACCCTTCAGTCTTGGCCTTTTTTACAAGTATACATATGCAGCAGACAGAAGTAAAAATATTCCATTTGAAGTCACATTGATGAAATATATTTCACCTAATAATATATATGTTATTGCAGAGAGCAACCGGCGAACTCGAAGTTCAACTCGAACTAGTCGAAGCCGATATTTGTAACACTGACTCATTCAACCCTTCAGTCTTGGCCTTTTTAGCAGCAGCTGCTTGCTTTGCTTGCAGGCGACGCTTTTGTTTCTGTGGACGAGGCATTCTCTTTGCTCAACACAATTGTAACAGTAATCAATTTCGAGAAATAGCCTTGAAATATGATGAACAGTCAAAAGTCGCATGGAACAATGCAGCCATATTGTTTACAACCGCGGTGCATTGTGGGCAGGCCGAGTGAATCGACAAGGTGTTTGCTGTGCTCTGATTGGCTAAACTTTGACCCAGACGCTAACGCTATCAATGAAATAGTAATGCGTAGCCTTATATGGAAATCTATCGCAAACATTGCCGCTCATTCAAATGCTGGTGACCAATCGCAGTGAAGTCTATTTTTGTCGACAGTGCAGGGCAACACAGCTTCGAAACGTGAGCTATCTGGTGGTACCAAACATCGCATATTTCCCAAAGCGTTGCTATGCGTTTGAGGGCTTTAAAAATGGCCATGTTTCAGAATCCTTAGCATAAATATCGAAGCCCACGCTTTTGTAATAATGTTTTAACGACTTTTGCCTATTTTTTTTACAAGATGTTATTGTTGGAGTCGATAGATTAGATGTTGAGGAAGCAAATTCTGCAAAAATCCGAAAATCACTTTTTTGGTCTAAAACAGCTGCCGTGTCTGGCCTTAACTGGAAAAACTTCTGCACTGAGCGATGGATCAGACAAACAACACCACCCGACATTCGGCCGTGACTATAGGGTTTCTTTGCAGGAGAGACAAATGCTGCATGATCAGGCAGCAAATGAGACAATTCTACTGTGAGCATGAACGTTTCGCACAGGCATACAAAAGGAGAGAGAGAGAGAGAGAGAGAGAGAGAGAGAGATGGGGGGAGCTATTCTGAGACGGGGGCACATCAGGTAGAAAAAGACTGATAGAAAGAAGAATGAAAAGGCAGAGAGATATGGGTGCATTGAAAGACACGCAAGGAGTCAAGAGAAAGCTTATATATTGCTCTCTCTTGTATACTTTGTAAATTAAACATGTCCATGACCTATCAAATCGCATTTGGTAAGCACAAAGCACAGGTATATGCACATTAAATTAATGATGACACAAATATAAACACAGATGTAAATTTGGAGTGGCAGTCACTGAATAAGCGATGAGAGTTCGCAACATACTCTTACTGGACAATGATACGCATTAAGTAATGAAAAAATGCATTGCAAAACACAAGTAGACAGACAAAGAGACACATGCACACACACACATCAACACAACCATGCACAAGCAGACGGACATACAGGTAGACAGATGCATAGATGCGCAGACACTCAGGCGTTAACACACATCAACAAACACGCCCGCCCGCGCACACACACGCACAAGCACGCACACACACACGCACGCACGCACAAATAAACGCACACACACACACACACACACACACACAGAATCTGACACACGAACAATTTCAGAGGCAGAGACGGTGACTGAGACTTGTATGCAAGGTTTGACTTACCTGTATTTCATTATCTCAGAATTTGACTCTTGGAGTCTCAGAATTCTAAGGCAAGTGCGGCAGATGCTTCCTGTGAAAAACAATAAATACAGAAATGAAGGTGGTGCTATGTCGTACACTTCAACGTAAGTTTTCATTCCACACAGCTTGGCAGGGGAAAAGGAGCTGAAATTGAACGACGATAATGGCGTAGACGACAACAACATGACAACAACGTCTAGACATGACTCATCCTGGGGCACCCAGCAGGTTAAAAGTCAATATTGGTGATCTTCCTAGCGCGTCTTCCTCCAAAAGATACAAATTAATAAGAAAGTGGCGAAGAGCAACTATGAGTATCTTCTCTGGGCAATATTACACCACAATATAATCGCTAGGGGTGTGAAGCCGAAAGGATGTCGAAGGCAACACGACTCACATCGACAGTATAAAAAGATACTTCTCATTTGTCAGATGTGTGCTGTATTGTTTTTCAGGGGTTGTTTGTTTGCTGGTTGTTTATGGGTTAATTTTTTACACTTTATCACCGTGTAACTCCTCTTCACACAGTACGAATAAAGATCTCGTAAACTAGGTGTGCAGGTCTCAAGAAATGTAAAAAACACAAATCTCATATGCACGCAGTCCAAATATTACGGTTTCGAACCTACTAGTAAAATGATTCACAGTATGAGGGAAGTCATATAGAAATATTTCACCGAAAATTCATCTTCCCTAATTTTGATTTTTCTATGTTTTTGAGGGATTTATATAGAATTATAGCTCCGGAGCAATGGTTGGGCGATCACGTGACATGGCGTTGAGTGCGGTGTGCAAAAGCACTTCACCGAAGAATCAAAAGCACGCCTCGTAGAAACCCGTTTTTTCGTTTATAGATCATGAAACTGGAACCACAACTTAAACTACTACAACATAAATCGCTTTTTCTATAAGATTTCATCACAAACGTACCTTGAACAAGATTATTTTACTCGGATTTCGATGTCGATGCGGAGGTCAGGCAGTGCGCGACCTTGCTAGACTTCTTTGCCTAAGGAACTGCAAGGAATTATGGGAGGGTCACATGACATGTAAACTAGTGTTTCCTTTGTGAGTGCTGTATTTAGCCAGAGCCACGAAGTTTGTATCGTTTAAACTGAGGTTTTCGACGCTAAGTCACAAAACCAGACCTGATATATTCATTCATATGATATAAATTATTTATCGATTCAACTTTAAACTAAATAATGATGTCGTTACAGTTCCGACAACGGGCCTCCCTAGTGAACTCGTCCGAAGTGAGAGGTACGGGGAAGCCGAAGGCAGCGAAGCTAGTGGGCCACGCAAGCTGACGACCCTCAGCATTTTGTTGGTGAATGAATAGATATATGGCTATTTTTCTTGGGAATTACATTATTTACTTATTTACTTCAATCAGATGCTGTGGCCCATCACCTTGCCTGACCCATTAGCTTCGTTCTTTCCTGCACCCATATCCTCTGACGAATTCACTAGAGTGGTCCATTATGGGACATCTTTAACTAACTAAAAACACGTACAGCAAAAGTCATGGTATATTGACTATTTTTTAACACAAGTAAAACACGTGACAAAAGTGTGCATACAAAATAAGATTGTTTAAGGTAGAAAGGCGGCTATATCTGTTGAAGGCATGCGCTTGACAAATGCTAATAAAAGGTTCATGTTTGAACCAGGCATTTTGATCGACGTTGCATGAATAAAGTAAATGTGCATGCAATGAATCAAACTTATTGAGGTTGTGCTCAATCATGTTGCATTTATGTCTTTGTCTCTCTCTCTCTCTCTCTCTCTCTCTCTCTGTCTCTGTCTCTCTCTTTCAGTCTCTGTCTCTATTTCTGTCTCTCTTTCTGTCTGCCTGTCTGTGTTTTGTGTGCATGTGTGTGTGTGTGTGTGCGCGTGCGTTTGTGTGCGTGTGTGTGTATGTGTGTGTGTGTGTTTGTGTGTGCGTGCGTGTGTTTGTGTGAAAGACAGATATAGAAGAACGACATACATACGACTGGAGCCGCTCAATCCCCCCTCTTCAGCTGCAAGCCCAGGCTGTGGAGGTTTCAGTGCCTGCTCCGGCAGCTCAGCCAGGGGCAGCCCCAAGCAGCCAATCTGGCCACCAGGGAGCATCAGGTTTCATTTATATATATACTGAATACAATACAAGAACTAAAATTTACAATTACCAAATAAATATAATACAGAAAAATGAAAGAAAGTAATAATGAATTTTTGTTAAAATATTGAATAACAAAAAGTGAGAGAAATAAAAAGAAAGACAAGAGAATAATAGGTTTTAAATCAAATAGATGAGACTAGATATATATGAATAAAGTATGATATGAAAAGAAATAAAACACAAATAAAGGAAAGTAAGTAGCCTATTCCAGTGAAGTGAAATACAATTGGCATGATTAAATTAAAATGAAAGTTAAAAAATTTAAGCTAAGTAAAGTGAAATAAAACACACATCAAAACAAAAGAAC
>JAWQFJ010009567.1:0-7500 GCA_034096865.1 Theodoxus fluviatilis | reverse complement strand
ATTGCACTGTATTGTGTTGTGCTTCTACTCGAAGTTCCCAATCTTTCTGTCTGTCAACTGCAAGGCTTTGGATGTGCATCAGGAACTGTATTATTTTGCAGTGCATTGTTTAGCACTAGATTGCATTGATTTGCATTACATTGTACAGTGTTGTGTGGTGTTCTCTTGTGCTTTTTCCTGAAGTCCTCAATATTATTTGTACCAGTATGTCTGTTCACAGCCAAGGTTTGCGCCTGAAATGGGAAGTGTGCTGTATTGTGATGCATAACATGGAATTGTATTAAGGCATGTCTGCGCTTGAAGTTCTCAAACGCTTTAGTTTGTCCCTAGAAGGACTTTGGGTCTGTATAAAATGCCATTGCACTTCTTTATATTGTTCTGTATTTATTGATTTCTGACTCTGAGGTGCTCAGTCTTGTGTTCTGCTTTTGAGGGTGGTGTTGAGCTTTGTGTTGCATTGTATTGTATTTTGCTCTATTGTGTTTTGTCTTGTGTGTTTGTTATATTGTGCTGTTTTACATTTTCCTGTCTAGTGTGTAGTGATGAATACTGTGATGTGTTGTGCTATGCTGTGTTTTGTAGTGTTGTGTATTGTTGTGTTGTAGTTTGTTGTTTTCTCTGCTTGAGGTCCTTAAACCTCTTTGTCTTTCCCCTGTACAGTTTTTAGTCTCTGTCAAGAAACTATTTTGTACTATTTTAAGGTGCAATATTTTTTAAATTTTAAGTGTGTTCATTGTATTTCTAATTTTGTATTGGGTTGCATTTTTGGGTACACTGCATTTTACACTGTGTTGTGGTCTGCTGTGTTATGTTACATTATGCAGTGTTATGTGAGTATGGTTTTATCTGAGGTTTTGTTTTTCTCTCTGGATGAAGTCTTCAAAACTTTTTGTTTGTCCCCAGTGATGCTTTGATTCTATGTTAGGACCCTGTTTGTAATGTATTGTGTAGTACTGTGTTGTACTGTATGAAACTGTGTGCCATCGAATTCCATTGCAATGAATTGTTTTGTGTTGTGCCAATCAATGAAGTTCGCGAGCCCTTTGGTCTGTTCCTTACAGAGGTTTGATTTTGCAGTAGGAACTATGATGTATTCTGATGCATAGTATTGTTTTGTCATGAGAAAGAGAGATAGAGAGAAAGAGAGAGAGAGATAGAGAGAGAGACGGAGAGAGAAAGAGAGAGAGATAGAGAACGAGAGAGAGACAGAGAGGCAGAGAGAGATGGAGAATGAAATAAAATGAAACATTACGAGATGAATAGATACACAAAAGAAGAAAATGAAACAAAAGCAAAAAACGAAATTAAATAATACACCACTGTAGCAAACAAAAAGAGAAGAAAATATTAAGAAAATAATATTAAGTTAAACTAAATTCAATAAATGAAATCATAAATGATTTAAAAAGATAAAATGAGGAAATGAAATAAATATAAATGGAATATAATTTAAGAAAAGGAACAAAACCCAAACCCAATGCTATACAATAAAAGAGTATCCAAGAAGGTGAATTTAAACTGAAAAGACTTCATCAAAATGAAATAGGAAACTAAAGAATTTTTATAGATAAAATTAAAACAAAACAAAAGGAATAAAACAGAACAGAACAGAAAAAATATAATTAAAAGCTGTAGTAAACTAGACTTGACTAAAACTGAAATAAACTGCATAAACTTAACTAAATTCAACCCAGCTAAGCTATGTTCAGCTACATTTAAATCAATGTAATTCAACTTTAGTTAACTCAGCTAAACTGAACTCTTCCAAGTTCAAATTAACTCCAAATGAACCTGACTTGCCCTGCCCTGCCCTGCCCTGCCCTGCCCTGCCCTGCCCTGCCCTGCTTCCCTGCCCTGCTTCCCTGCCCTGCTTCCCTGCCCTGCTTCCCTGCCCTGCTTCCCTGCCCTGCTTCCCTGCCCTGCTTCCCTGCCCTGCTTCCCTGCCCTGCTTCCCTGCCCTGCTTCCCTGCCCTGCTTCCCTGCCCTGCTTCCCTGCCCTGCTTCCCTGCCCTGCTTCCCTGCCCTGCTTCCCTGCCCTGCCCTGCCCTGCCCTGCCCTGACTCGACCTGTTCTGATATGGCTTAAGCTGGGGTTAGGCTACACCACATTATGCCATGCTAAGCTATGTTGTGCCATGCCATGCCATGCCATGCCCAGTTTTGCTCTGCCCAGCCCAGGCCAGCAAAGTCCAGCCCAGATCCGCCCAACCCAGCCCACCCCAGGTCAGCCAAACAAAGCCAACCCAAGCCAAGCCAAGCCAATGCAAGCGCAGCCAAGTCCAGCCCAGCCCAGCCCAGCCCAGCCCAGCCCAGCCCAGCCCAGCCCAGCCCAGCCCAGCCCAGCCCAGCCCAGCCAAACAAAGCCCAGCCAAACAAAGCCCAGCCAAACAAAGCCAAGCCAAGCCAAGCCAAGCCAAGCCTAGCCAAGCCAAGCCAAGGTAAGCCAAGCCAAGCCAAGCCAAGCCAACGCAAGCCAAGCCCAGCCAAGCCCAGCCAAGGCAAGCCAAGCCAAGAAAAGCCAAGCCAAGCCAAGAAAAAAAAGCCAAGCCAAGCCAAGCCAAGCCAAGCCAAGCCAAGCCAAGCCAAGCCAAGCCAAGCCAAGCCAAGCCAAGCCAGGCCAGGCCAAGCCAGGCCAGACTAGGCCAGGCCAGGCCAGGCTAGTCTTAACTAAACTGAATGATCTAACTCTACTGTGAACTGAAATAAACTGAACTGAACACAAATGATGCATACAAAACAATGACATAAAATAAACTAAATAAATCTCAACTTATAAGAACATTATGGAAAATATCATGAAGTAAATAAAAGAAAACAAAAAACACAAACACAAACAAATAAGAAATTGAAAAATGGCTTGTGCCATATGTGTTGTGTTGTTTCCTTCTGCAGTCATCTGAATCTGCAGGGCTTTGGTGGGTATTAGAAACTGCATTGCATTGTGCTATGATGTATTGTGTTGTGCACTGCCCTGAACTGCACTGCTTAGCTTTGTGAAGTTTTGTGTTTATGCTGTGTTGTGGTGCGGTGTGTTGTGGTGCGGTGTGTTGTGGTGTGGTGTGGTGTGGTGTGGTGAGGTGGGGTGTGGTGGGGTGTGGTGTGGTGTGGTGTGGTGTGGTGTGGTGTGGTGTGGTGTGGTGTGGTGCGGTGTGATGTGGTGTGGTGTGGTGGTGTGTTGTGTTGTGCCTTTAACCCTCCATAACCTTTTGCCTGTCCTCCGATCGGCTTCTGGTCTGTATTTGGACATGTGTTGTATTTTTGATCTGCACTGTTTTGAACTGTATTGTGTTGTGCTTCTACTTGAAGTCCCCAATCTTTCTGTCTGTCAACTACAAGGCTCTGGATGTGTATTAGGAACTGTATTATATTGCACTGTATTGTATTGCATTATTTTGCACTAAATTGCATTGATTTGCATTACACTATACAGTGCTGTATGGTATTCTGTTGTGCTTTTTCCTGAAGTCCTCAATATTATTTGTACCAGTATGTCTGTACACAGCAACATTTGCATATGAAATGGGAAGTATGTTGTATGCCCAACATGGTATTGTATTAAGGCATGTCTGTGCTTGAAGTCCTCAACGCTTTTGTTTGTCGCTTGAAGGACTTAGGGTCTGTATACAAGTCCATTGTGCTTCTTTATATTGTACTGTATTGTATTGTTTTCTGATTGTGAGATGCTCAAAGTCTTTTTTCTGTCACATGTTCAGTTTTGAGGGTGGTGTTGAGCTTTGTGTTGTATTTTGTTCTATTGTGTTGTTTCTTTTGTGTTTGCTATATTGTGCTGTTTTGCATTATCCTGTCTAGTGTGTAGTGATGAATACTGTCATGTGTTGTGCTATGCTGTGTTTTGAAGTGTTGTGTATTATTGTGTTGTAGTTTGTTGTTTTCTCTGCCGGAGGTCCTTAGAGCTTTTTGTCATTCCCCTGTGGAGTTTTTAGTCTCTGTGAAAAAGCTATTTTGCACCATTTACTGCTGCAATGTGTCTTTTTTTTAAAAGTGTGTTCATAGTATTCCTTATTTTTGGGGGCGTTTCATATTTGTATACTGCATTACTGCATCATGCACTGTGTTGTGGTCTGCTGTGTTATGTTACATTATGCTGAGTCATGTGAGTGAGGTGTTATTTGGGGTTTTGTTTTTCTCTCTGGCTGTACCATAAAAGAAAAGAAAACGAAAAAAAAAGAAAAATGAGATTTGATTAAATAAAATTTGATCAATGAAATGATAGATAAATATAATTTGACATACCCTCCCCCAAATGGGGGCAATGAAATGAAACGAATAATAATAAAATGATAAAATGAAAACAGAATACATTAGGGGAAAATAAGAATTTTTCAAAAGAACAAAACACAAATAAAATGAAATATAATGTAAAATTCCAAGAATGGGAAATTAAACTTAAATTAAATCAAAATGAAATAATAGGAAAAACAGAAAACATTTTTTAATGAAATGAAACAAAACAAGAAGAATAAAATAGAACAAAACAGATAAAATACATGAAAAGGCTGTAATAAACTAAACTGCACTAGACTTCACAAAAACTGAACTAAACTAATATAAACTTAATTAAAATTCAACCAAGTTATGCAAACTTAAACTAAACTAAGCTACAGTTAAATCAATTTAATTCAAATTTAGTTAACTCAGTTCAAATTAACTCTTCTGAGCTTAACTCAACTCACTTCAAATGAATCTGACCTGACTTGACCTGAGCCTGCAGGGCTTTGGTTTTTATTTAAAATTGTGCTATGAAGTATTGTGTTGGGTTTGATTTGCATGGCATCAAGTCCGGTACTGTTGTGATGATATGCACTGCACTGCACTGCATCGCATTGTGAAGTTTTGTCCTTATGCTGTATTGTGTTGCGTTGTATCGGGTTGCGTTCTATAGGGCTGTGTTGTATTGCATCTCTGTCTGAAACCCTCATTACCCTTTTGTCTGTCGTCTGATGGGCTTCTGGTCGGTATTAGGAAATATATTTGTAAATTTATTTCTACTTGAAGTCCTCAAACTTTCTGTCCGACTCGTCTTGGCTCGGCTCAGCTCGGCATAACAGGGCATAGCGCAGCACAGCATAGCATAGCTTAGCATAGAATAGCTTAGCGTAGTAAGTGAAGTAAAAGTCCAATCGAGTCATGTCAAGTCTTGTCAGGCCAGGCCAGACCAGGCCAGGCCAGGCCAGGCCAGGCCAGGCCAGGCCAGGCCACAGGAGAGAATCGCGAGGGCTAGGCGTTTCCTACGTTCTTTGCTCATAAGGAAACACTCGCCGTGAAGGCGGGAGGCTGAGGGAGATCCAGAGCTCCTTGATGCTTCCCGCTGCAGAGACCAGGATGAGCCAAATGGCGGAGACAGTGCGAGTTGAGCTGGTGTTCGGAGATAACAGTGCCTGTAATGTGCTTCTGAATGTTCGAAAATGGAAAAGTGTACATACACGGAAGTATTTGCTGTTCGAGTGTTCATTTGTATATTTTGAGGAGTAGGTGTATATGTTATTTCTTGACATACACTGCCGAAAATTTTTGTATCGCTTGCAAACACGCCACACCGTATACGTACGCTCTATGAATTATGTCCCTTGAATTGATCGAAATGAATTGAGGCCTATCTTTTGTAATACAAAATTGTCTACAGTTGAACCCGGGTTGCTGTTTTTTCGTTGAAAAAGTTCTCGTGCCTTCCGATATAACACCATGGTGTGATCTATGAAGTGAAAAACTTTGGCTCAGGAGTTGATGCCCTCGTCCCTTCCCTTCCCCCGTACTTTGGCTCAGGAGTTGATGCCCTCGTCCCTTCCCTTCCCCCGTACTTTGGCTCAGGAGGCCAACATCGGGTGTCACCCATGCCCCAAATGTGTACTGTGCAAGAATTACCTGCAGGACACTACCACCTTCCGCAGCGTCATCACTGGCCAGTCTTTCCACATCAGAGACTGCTTGTCGTGCACGTCAACCAACGTCATTTATCTCATTGACTGTGATAAGTGTCACGACAGGCAGTATGTGGGTGAGACTGGCCAGACAATCCGCAGAAGGTTTTACGGACACACGCACGCCATCCGCAATGACTTAGACACCCTAGTGGCTAAGCACTTCAGGTCCCCTGGGCATTGCCTATCCCACATGAGAGTGACCATTATCGAGAAGATCATGTGGACGATGCTAACATCAGAAAGCGGAGAGAGAAGTTCTGGCGCTTCAAGTTGCGCACCAACTACCCTGAAGGACTGAATGTGTTAGACTGAGAGAGATAGATGGATGGAACTATGAACACTTAGAGAGAGAGTTAGAGAGAGAGTTAGAGATAGAGAGAAAGTTGAAGGGAGATAGAGAGATATAGAGAGAGAGATAGAGAGATAGAGAAAGAGAGAGGGAGAGAGAGAGAGAGAGTTATAGAGAGAAAGTTAAAGATATAGAGATAATAGAGAGAGAGAGAGGAGGCAGAGAGAGAGAGAGAGAGAGAGAGAGAGAGAGAGAGAGAGGAGAGAGAGAGAGAGAGAGAGAGAGAGAGAGAGAGAGAGAGAGAGAGAGGGAGTTTTGAGTGCCTACGTCATGTCATTCTTAAGTTTATTTACGTCACCTGTTGCATCATTTATGTTTGTCTGTAACGTTCACTGAAGAAGGGCGTGTGCCCGAAAGACTTTGAACTGATGTGATATCTGTATCATCAATTATTTCGTCTATCGGCAACTGCTTCACCGACTCTGGCGCCAGGACGCAGCCGTGTTTTTCCGCCTTGCCAGTAGATGATTGGCTGTTTTTCTAGCTGTAGGAGCGTCTCACTCGCCCTCAATTAGCCATTCAGGGAGGATCTCGAGATTTTGGGCGTAACAAATGCGCCCAGAAGCGCTACGCTGACAGAGAGGTCTGTCCTCCCCGTCACTACTGCCGCATGCCCCATCTGCGACCGCCGCAGAACGTGTGAGGTTGGGTTGCGCTCTCACTGCTGGCACCATTTAAGTCATCGTTGCTTGTGAGAAACATCCATTACAAATAAAAATAAAATATTTATTCATCTGTCGATCATTTGTATATTTATCATATGATTCACTCACCCTCATTTGTAAAAAATTCATTCATGTATTTATTTGTTTGTTATTTTATCGTTTGTTTATTCATCATTATTTTTTCATTGTATGTGTATTACAAGATACAAGATACAAGATACAAGATACTTTATTGTCCTCATTGAACAAGGAAATTCGTTTTGTCGGTGGCAAAAACATAATACATACATACAAAAACAGAAACGTACAAGAAGTTCAACATTAATTAACTCAATCACACCGCTCAAGTAATGGAGTCCACACACTAATCATAGGCCATATAATAAGATAGCATGCAACTGTATCATACTTTATTACTCTAACAAATGTAATAACACCATGTTACTTCAAGTAAATATACATACTGAACACGCGCATCAGAAACAGTAAACAGTCAGAAATAGTAAACAGTCAGAAATAGTAAACAGAAAGGCACAATAAGATAG
>JAWQFJ010009564.1:0-2500 GCA_034096865.1 Theodoxus fluviatilis | reverse complement strand
CTCTGCTGATATCCATTCTTTGTGCTTGTGCGTCCTTGGTCCAAGTACTTCTTTGCATGTTGATGTAACTGCTTCTTTCACTCTTTGCCACTGTTGTTCTGTGGTCTCCTCCTCAAGCAGCTCTTCTAGGACTTGGAACTTGTTGGAGAGGGTGATCTTAAACTCTTCCTGCAGTGACAACCGAGGCTACGAGGAGATCATGGGGCAGAATGGGCTAGGCATGAACGATAACGGAGAGAGAATTGCCGACATGTGACCACAAGCGACCTGGTCATCGGAGGAAGTGTTTTCAGCCACAGAAGGATACACAAGGCAACTTGGGTGTCACCAGACCTGCGGACGGAAAACCAAATCGACCACGTGTGCATCGTGAGGACGTTTCGCCGCTCTCTTCAGGATGTACGCGCCAAACGAGGAGCAGGCGTTGCTTCAGACCATCATCTCCTCGTGGCAAGATTGAAGCTGAAGCTCAATAGGAACTGAACAGGGGGCTCCAGCCAGCGACAAAGTTACGACACCACAGCGCTAAAGGACAACAAGAATGAATCCACCGCATTTTTGGGGGCATAAAATACAAAGAATATTGAGATGACGTGCTCTTGCCCAAACAAACTCCAGTGATTTTGCAGTCAGTGGCCTTAAATAGCCTACAAAGGCCGATAGGCTACAAGGCCTTATTCATTCATTTGTTCATTCATTCATTTATTCATCCCATGCTGCCCATATTGTTCTAATCTTAGCAACAACATGGGGAACAACTATGGGGATTCTGTCCCAGGTCCGTCAATCTACTAAATTTAGAACAAGTCAGAATATGGAAAATATCCATGTTTTATACACACACACACACACACACACACACACACACACACACACACACACACACACACACACGAGAGAGAGAGAGAGAGAGAGAGAGAGAGAGAGAGAGACAGACAGACAGACACACAGACAGACACACAGACAGACAGACAGACAGACAGACAGACAGACAGACAGACAGACAGACAGACAGACAGACAGACAGACAGACAGACAGACAGACAGACATACAGACATACAGACACACAGACACACAGACAGACAGACACACAGACAGACACACAGGGTTTAGATGACAGCCAGCTCTGTATGGGAGTATGGAGTAGGCAGCAAGGGACATTATACAAGATCACTCATTTTTAAGGAGGAAAGATGTGTGATATGACAGAAACCATCTATCTTCACGTTCAAACACGACCAGCCATACACCCACACACCCTCCTTGGACTAGGATTTCTACATTTGAAGTGAATGGAAAAAAAAACCAACTCAATCTTTGAATATCCACCTATCAAAATTCTTTGTAAAATATTTGAAGTAAGCAGACCAGTCATTAGTATTCACTCAAACACATGCCTTGTAAGAGCGATACAAATTCCTTAACAGGCAAAATGATATTCTCGTTTCTGTATTGTCAAGTACAGAAGAGATCCTTGACAAAAACCACTAACTTTTGGTCATACAGCAATAAAAATAACAGAAACTGCAATTTCAATCACCATCATTTACGTCATCACCAAGTCAATTTTTGACTCACATGCGAAGCAAAAGTGAGTCTATGTACTCACCCGTGCGTCCGGACGCCCGAAAACTTTAACGTTGGATTTTTCTCTGAGACTATTAAGTCTAACAATACTAAATGTGGCATGATGGTGTATGATGACAAGGCCTCAAAAAACATACATAGTGACTTGACCTTGCTTCAAGGTCAAGGTCGCAGGGGCCATAAATGTTGTATAAAAACAGCCATTTTCACATTTTCTCAATTTTCTCTTAAGGTTTATAGATTGGATACCTGACCTATATATGGTATATAGGGCAAAGTAATCCCTATCTTTTGATACCAGTTTGGTTGACCTTGCTTCAAGGTCAAGGTCACAGGAGCTCTTCAAAGTTGGATTGTATACATATTTTGAAGCGACCTTGACCCTGAACTATGGAAGATAACTGTTCCAAACTTCATAACGTTGTAGTACACATGTTATACTTTCATCATGAGACACATTTGGTCACATATCATCAAGGTCAAGGTCACTTTGACCCTTATGAAATGTGACCAAAATGGGGTAGTGAACCACTAAAAGTGACTATATCTCATGGTAGAAAGTGCCAATAAGCACCATTGTGCTTCCTATGTCTTGAATTAACAGCTTTGTGTTGCATGACGTTGGATGACCTTGACCTTGGGTCAAGGTCACATGTATTTTGGTAGGAAAAATGTGTAAAGCATTTCTTAGTGTATGATGTCATTGGTAGGTTTAGTTGTTTGACCTTGAGGAGCACCTGAAGGTCAAGGTCATGTAAAGGTCAATCGTGTGAGTCGTATGGGCTTTGCCCTTCTTGTTTAATTTGAAAGTGCCAATAAGCACCATTGTGCTTCCTATGTCTTGAATTAACAGCTTTGTGTTGCATGACGTTGATGTCTGCTGGTACAGGTGCTAGCGAAGACCCAGTATCC
>JAWQFJ010009563.1:37500-66899 GCA_034096865.1 Theodoxus fluviatilis | reverse complement strand
GCACTCCTCATCTTCTCCTTGGAGGCGTGCACTCCTCATCTTCTCCTTGGAGGCGTGCACTCCTCATCTTCTCCTTGGAGGCGTGCACTCCACATCTTCTCCTTGGAGGCGTGCACTCCTCATCTTCTCCTTGAAGGCGTGCACTCCTCATCTTCTCCTTGGAGGCGTGCACTCCTCATCTTCTCCTTGGAGGCGTGCACTCCACATCTTCTCCTTGGAGGCGTGCACTCCTCATCTTCTCCTTGGAGGCGTGCACTCCTCATCTTCTCCTTGGAGGCGTGCACTCCTCATCTTCTCCTCGGAGGCGTGCACTCCACATCTTCTCCTTGGAGGCGTGCACTCCTCATCTTCTCCTCGGAGGCGTGCACTCCTCATCTTCTCCTTGGAGGCGTGCACTCCTCATCTTCTCCTTGGAGGCGTGCACTCCTCATCTTCTCCTTGGAGGCGTGCACTCCTCATCTTCTCCTTGGAGGCGTGCACTCCTCATCTTCTCCTTGGAGGCGTGCACTCCTCATCTTCTCCTTGGAGGCGTGCACTCCTCATCTTCTCCTTGGAGGCGTGCACTCCTCATCTTCTCCTTGGAGGCGTGCACTCCACATCTTCTCCTTGGAGGCGTGCACTCCTCATCTTCTCCTTGGAGGCGTGCACTCCTCATCTTCTCCTTGGAGGCGTGCACTCCTCATCTTCTCCTTGGAGGCGTGCACTCCTCATCTTCTCCTTGGAGGCGTGCACTCCTCATCTTCTCCTTGGAGGCGTGCACTCCTCATCTTCTCCTTGGAGGCGTGCACTCCTCATCTTCTCCTTGGAGGCGTGCACTCCTCATCTTCTCCTTGGAGGCGTGCACTCCTCATCTTCTCCTTGGAGGCGTGCACTCCTCATCTTCTCCTTGGAGGCGTGCACTCCTCATCTTCTCCTTGGAGGCGTGCACTCCTCATCTTCTCCTTGGAGGCGTGCACTCCTCATCTTCTCCTTGGAGGCGTGCACTCCTCATCTTCTCCTTGGAGGCGTGCACTCCTCATCTTCTCCTTGGAGGCGTGCACTCCTCATCTTCTCCTTGGAGGCGTGCACTCCTCATCTTCTCCTTGGAGGCGTGCACTCCTCATCTTCTCCTTGGAGGCGTGCACTCCTCATCTTCTCCTTGGAGGCGTGCACTCCTCATCTTCTCCTTGGAGGCGTGCACTCCACATCTTCTCCTTGGAGGCGTGCACTCCTCATCTTCTCCTTGGAGGCGTGCACTCCTCATCTTCTCCTTGGAGGCGTGCACTCCTCATCTTCTCCTTGGAGGCGTGCACTCCTCATCTTCTCCTTGGAGGCGTGCACTCCTCATCTTCTCCTTGGAGGCGTGCACTCCTCATCTTCTCCTTGGAGGCGTGCACTCCTCATCTTCTCCTTGGAGGCGTGCACTCCTCATCTTCTCCTTGGAGGCGTGCACTCCTCATCTTCTCCTTGGAGGCGTGCACTCCTCATCTTCTCCTTGGAGGCGTGCACTCCACATCTTCTCCTTGGAGGCGTGCACTCCTCATCTTCTCCTTGGAGGCGTGCACTCCACATCTTCTCCTTGGAGGCGTGCACTCCACATCTTCTCCTTGGAGGCGTGCACTCCTCATCTTCTCCTTGGAGGCGTGCACTCCTCATCTTCTCCTTGGAGGCGTGCACTCCTCATCTTCTCCTTGGAGGCGTGCACTCCTCATCTTCTCCTTGGAGGCGTGCACTCCTCATCTTCTCCTTGGAGGCGTGCACTCCTCATCTTCTCCTTGGAGGCGTGCACTCCTCATCTTCTCCTTGGAGGCGTGCACTCCTCATCTTCTCCTTGGAGGCGTGCACTCCACATCTTCTCCTTGGAGGCGTGCACTCCTCATCTTCTCCTTGGAGGCGTGCACTCCACATCTTCTCCTTGGAGGCATGCACTCCTCATCTTCTCCTTGGAGGCGTGCACTCCTCATCTTCTCCTTGGAGGCGTGCACTCCTCATCTTCTCCTTGGAGGCATGCACTCCTCATCTTCTCCTTGGAGGCGTGCACTCCACATCTTCTCCTTGGAGGCATGCACTCCTCATCTTCTCCTTGGAGGCGTGCACTCCTCATCTTCTCCTTGGAGGCGTGCACTCCTCATCTTCTCCTTGGAGGCGTGCACTCCACATCTTCTCCTTGGAGGCGTGCACTCCACATCTTCTCCTTGGAGGCGTGCACTCCACATCTTCTCCTTGGAGGCGTGCACTCCACATCTTCTCCTTGGAGGCGTGCACTCCTCATCTTCTCCTTGGAGGCGTGCACTCCTCATCTTCTCCTTGGAGGCGTGCACTCCTCATATCCTCCTTGGAGGCGTGCACTCCTCATCTTCTCCTTGGAGGCGTGCACTCCTCATATTCTCCTTGGAGGCGTGCACTCCTCATCTTCTCCTTGGAGGCGTGCACTCCTCATATTCTCCTTGGAGGCGTGCACTCCTCATCTTCTCCTTGGAGGCGTGCACTCTTCATCTTCTAGTTGAAGGCGTGCACTCCACATCTTCTCCTTGGAGGCGTGCACTCTTCATCTTCTAGTTGAAGGCGTGCATTCCTCATCTTCTCCTTGGAGGCATGCACTCCTCATCTTCTCCTCGGAGGCGTGCACTCCACATCTTCTCCTTGGAGGCGTGCACTCCTCACTTTCTCCTCGGAGGCGTGCACTCCTCATCTTCTCCTTGGAGGCGTGCACTCCTCATATTCTCCTTGGAGGCGTGCACTCCTCATCTTCTCCTTGGAGGCGTGCACTCCTCATCTTCTCCTTGGAGGCGTGCACTCCTCATCTTCTTCTTGAAGGCGTGCACTCCTCATCTTCTCCTTGGAGGCGTGCACTCCTCATCTTCTCCTTGGAGGCGTGCACTCCTCATCTTCTCCTTGGAGGCGTGCACTCCTCATCTTCTCCTTGGAGGCGTGCACTCCTCATCTTCTCCTTGGAGGCGTGCACTCCTCATCTTCTCCTCGGAGGCGTGCACTCCACATCTTCTCCTTGGAGGCGTGCACTCCTCATCTTCTCCTTGGAGGCGTGCACTCCTCATCTTCTCCTTGGAGGCGTGCACTCCTCATATTCTCCTTGGAGGCGTGCACTCCTCATCTTCTCCTTGGAGGCGTGCACTCCTCATCTTCTCCTCGGAGGCGTGCACTCCACATCTTCTCCTTGGAGGCGTGCACTCCACATCTTCTCCTTGGAGGCGTGCACTCCTCATCTTCTCCTTGGAGGCGTGCACTCCTCATCTTCTCCTTGGAGGCGTGCACTCCTCATCTTCTCCTTGGAGGCGTGCACTCCTCATCTTCTCCTTGGAGGCGTGCACTCCTCATCTTCTCCTTGGAGGCGTGCACTCCTCATCTTCTCCTTGGAGGCGTGCACTCCTCATCTTCTCCTTGGAGGCGTGCACTCCTCATCTTCTCCTTGGAGGCGTGCACTCCACATCTTCTCCTTGGAGGCATGCACTCCTCATCTTCTCCTTGGAGGCGTGCACTCCACATCTTCTCCTTGGAGGCGTGCACTCCTCATCTTCTCCTTGGAGGCGTGCACTCCTCATCTTCTCCTTGGAGGCGTGCACTCCACATCTTCTCCTTGGAGGCATGCACTCTTCATCTTCTCCTTGGAGGCGTGCACTCCTCATCTTCTCCTTGAAGGCGTGCACTCCTCATCTTCTCCTTGGAGGCGTGCACTCCACATCTTCTCCTTGGAGGCGTGCACTCCTCATCTTCTCCTTGGAGGCGTGCACTCCTCATCTTCTCCTCGGAGGCGTGCACTCCACATCTTCTCCTTGGAAGCATGCACTCCACATCTTCTTCTTGGAAGCATGCACTCCTCATCTTCTCCTTGGAGGCGTGCACTCCACATCTTCTTCTTGGAAGCATGCACTCCTCATCTTCTCCTTGGAGGCGTGCACTCCTCATCTTCTCCTTGGAAGCATGCACTCCACATCTTCTTCTTGGAAGCATGCACTCCACATCTTCTCCTTGGAGGCGTGCACTCCACATCTTCTCCTTGGAAGCATGCACTCCTCATCTTCTCCTTGGAGGCGTGCACTCCTCATCTTCTCCTTGGAGGCGTGCACTCCTCATCTTCTCCTTGGAGGCGTGCACTCCTCATCTTCTCCTTGAAGGCGTGCACTCCTCATCTTCTCCTTGGAGGCGTGCACTCCTCATCTTCTCCTTGGAGGCGTGCACTCCTCATCTTCTCCTTGGAGGCGTGCACTCCTCATCTTCTCCTTGGAGGCGTGCACTCCTCATCTTCTCCTTGGAGGCGTGCACTCCTCATCTTCTCCTCAGAGGCGTGCACTCCTCATATCCTCCTTGGAGGCGTGCACTCCTCATCTTCTCCTCGGAGGCGTGCACTCCTCATCTTCTCCTTGGAGGCGTGCACTCCACATCTTCTCCTTGGAGGCGTGCACTCCACATCTTCTCCTTGGAGGCGTGCACTCCTCATCTTCTCCTTGGAGGCGTGCACTCCTCATCTTCTCCTTGGAGGCGTGCACTCCTCATCTTCTCCTTGGAGGCGTGCACTCCTCATCTTCTCCTTGGAGGCGTGCACTCCTCATCTTCTCCTTGGAGGCGTGCACTCCTCATCTTCTCCTTGGAGGCGTGCACTCCTCATCTTCTCCTCAGAGGCGTGCACTCCTCATATCCTCCTTGGAGGCGTGCACTCCACATCTTCTCCTTGGAGGCGTGCACTCCACATCTTCTCCTTGGAGGCGTGCACTCCTCATCTTCTCCTCAGAGGCGTGCACTCCTCATATCCTCCTTGGAGGCGTGCACTCCTCATCTTCTCCTTGGAGGCGTGCACTCCTCATCTTCTCCTTGGAGGCGTGCACTCCACATCTTCTCCTTGGAGGCGTGCACTCCACATCTTCTCCTCGGAGGCGTGCACTCATCTTCTCCTTGGAGGCGTGCACTCCTCATCTTCTCCTCGGAGGCGTGCTCTCCACATCTTCTCCTTGGAGGCGTGCACTCCTCATCTTCTCCTCGGAGGCGTGCACTCCACATCTTCTCCTTGGAGGCGTGCACTCCTCATCTTCTCCTCGGAGGCGTGCACTCCACATCTTCTCCTTGGAGGCGTGCACTCCTCATCTTCTCCTCGGAGGCGTGCACTCCTCATCTTCTCCTTGGAGGCGTGCACTCCACATCTTCTCCTTGGAGGCGTGCACTCCTCATCTTCTCCTTGAAGGCGTGCACTCCTCATCTTCTCCTTGGAGGCGTGCACTCCACATCTTCTCCTTGGAGGCGTGCACTCCACATCTTCTCCTTGGAGGCGTGCACTCCACATCTTCTCCTCGGAGGCGTGCACTCCTCATCTTCTCCTCGGAGGCGTGCACTCCACATCTTCTCCTTGGAGGCGTGCACTCCTCATCTTCTCCTCGGAGGCGTGCACTCCTCATCTTCTCCTTGGAGGCGTGCACTCCTCATATTTTCCTTGGAGGCGTGCACTCCACATCTTCTCCTTGGAGGCGTGCACTCCTCACTTTCTCCTCGGAGGCGTGCACTCCTCATCTTCTCCTTGGAGGCGTGCACTCCACATCTTCTCATTGGAGGCGTGCACTCCTCATCTTCTCCTTGGAGGCGTGCACTCCACATCTTCTCCTCGGAGGCGTGCACTCCTCACTTTCTCCTCGGAGGCGTGCACTCCTCATCTTCTCCTTGGAGGCGTGCACTCCACATCTTCTCATTGGAGGCGTGCACTCCACATCTCTTCCTTGGAGGCGTGCACTCCACATTTTCTCCTCGGAGGCGTGCACTCCTCACTTTCTCCTCGGAGGCGTGCACTCCACATCTTCTCCTCGGAGGCGTGCACTCCTCACTTTCTCCTCGGAGGCGTGCACTCCTCATCTTCTCCTTGGAGGCGTGCACTCCTCATCTTCTCCTCGGAGGCGTGCACTCCTCATCTTCTCCTTGGAAGCATGCACTCCACATTTTCTTCTTGGAAGCATGCACTCCACATCTTCTCCTTGGAGGCGTGCACTCCTCATCTTCTCCTTGGAGGCGTGCACTCCTCATCTTCTCCTTGGAAGCATGCACTCCACATCTTCTTCTTGGAAGCATGCACTCCACATCTTCTCCTTGGAGGCGTGCACTCCTCATCTTCTCCTTGGAGGCGTGCACTCCACATCTTCTCCTTGGAAGCATGCACTCCACATTTTCTTCTTGGAAGCATGCACTCCACATCTTCTCCTTGGAGGCGTGCACTCCTCATCTTCTCCTTGGAGGCGTGCACTCCTCATCTTCTCCTCGGAGGCATGCACTCCGTACTTTCTTCTCAGAGGCGTGCACTCCTCATCTTCTCCTTGGAGGCGTGCACTCCTCATCTTCTCCTTGGAGGCATGCACTCTTCATCTTCTCCTCGGAGGCGTGCACTCCACATCTTCTCCTTGGAGGCGTGCACTCCTCATCTTCTCCTTGGAGGCGTGCACTCCTCATCTTCTCCTTGGAGGCGTGCACTCCTCATCTTCTTCTCAGAGGCGTGCACTCCTCATATCCTCCTTGGAGGCGTGCACTCCTCATCTTCTCCTTGGAGGCGTGCACTCCTCATCTTTTCCTTGGAGGCGTGCACTCTTCATCTTCTCCTTGGAGGCATGCAGTCCTTATCTTCTCCTTGGAGGCGTGCACTCCTCATCTTCTCCTTGGAGGCATGCACTCTTCATCTTCTCCTCGGAGGCGTGCACTCCACATCTTCTCCTTGGAGGCGTGCACTCCTCATCTTCTCCTTGGAGGGGTGCACTCCTCATCTTCTCCTCGGAGACGTGCACTCCTCATCTTCTCCTCGGAGGCGTGCACTCCTCATCTTTTCATGGAGGCGTGCACTCTTCATCTTCTCCTTGGAGGCGTGCACTCCTCATCTTCTCCTTGGAGGCATGCACTCTACATCTTCTCCTTGGAGGCGTGCACTCCTCATCTTCTCCTTGGAGGCGTGCACTCCTCATCTTCTCCTTGGAGGCGTGCACTCCACATCTTCTCCTCGGAGGCGTGCACTCCACATCTTCTCCTTGGAAGCATGCACTCCACATCTTCTTCTTGGAAGCATGCACTCCTCATCTTCTCCTTGGAGGCGTGCACTCCACATCTTCTTCTTGGAAGCATGCACTCCTCATCTTCTCCTTGGAGGCGTGCACTCCTCATCTTCTCCTTGGAAGCATGCACTCCACATCTTCTTCTTGGAAGCATGCACTCCACATCTTCTCCTTGGAGGCGTGCACTCCACATCTTCTCCTTGGAAGCATGCACTCCTCATCTTCTCCTTGGAGGCGTGCACTCCTCATCTTCTCCTTGGAGGCGTGCACTCCTCATCTTCTCCTTGGAGGCGTGCACTCCTCATCTTCTCCTTGAAGGCGTGCACTCCTCATCTTCTCCTTGAAGGCGTGTACTCCTCATCTTCTCCTTGGAGGCGTGCACTCCATATCTTCTCCTTGAAGGCGTGTACTCCTCATATCCTCCTTGGAGGCGTGCACTCCTCATCTTCTCCTTGGAGGCGTGCACTCCTCATCTTCTCCTTGGAGGCGTGCACTCCTCATCTTCTCCTTGGAGGCGTGCACTCCTCATCTTCTCCTTGGAGGCGTGCACTCCTCACTTTCTCCTCGGAGGCGTGCACTCCTCATCTTCTCCTTGGAGGCGTGCACTCCTCATCTTCTCCTCAGAGGCGTGCACTCCTCATATCCTCCTTGGAGGCGTGCACTCTTCATCTTCTCCTTGGAGGCGTGCACTCCTCATCTTCTCCTTGGAGGCGTGCACTCCACATCTTCTCCTTGGAGGCGTGCACTCCTCATCTTCTCCTTGGAGGCGTGCACTCCTCATCTTCTCCTTGGAGGCGTGCACTCCACATCTTCTCCTTGGAGGCGTGCACTCCTCATCTTCTCCTTGGAGGCGTGCACTCCTCATCTTCTCCTCGGAGGCGTGCACTCCTCATCTTCTCCTTGGAGGCGTGCACTCCACATCTTCTCCTTGGAGGCGTGCACTCCTCATCTTCTCCTCAAAGGCGTGCACTCCTCATATCCTCCTTGGAGGCGTGCACTCCACATCTTCTTCTTGGAGGCGTGCACTCCACATCTTCTCCTTGGAGGCGTGCACTCCTCATCTTCTCCTCAGAGGCGTGCACTCCTCATATCCTCCTTGGAGGCGTGTACTCTTCATCTTCTCCTTGGAGGCGTGCACTCCTCATCTTCTCCTTGGAGGCGTGCACTCCACATCTTCTCCTTGGAGGCGTGCACTCCACATCTTCTCCTCGGAGGCGTGCACTCATCTTCTCCTTGGAGGCGTGCACTCCTCATCTTCTCCTCGGAGGCGTGCTCTCCACATCTTCTCCTTGGAGGCGTGCACTCCTCATCTTCTCCTCGGAGGCGTGCACTCCTCATCTTCTCCTTGGAGGCGTGCACTCCTCATCTTCTCCTCGGAGGCGTGCACTCCACATCTTCTCCTTGGAGGCGTGCACTCCTCATCTTCTCCTCGGAGGCGTGCACTCCTCATCTTCTCCTTGGAGGCGTGCACTCCACATCTTCTCCTTGGAGGCGTGCACTCCTCATCTTCTCCTTGAGGCGTGCACTCCTCATCTTCTCCTTGGAGGCGTGCACTCCACATCTTCTCCTTGGAGGCGTGCACTCCACATCTTCTCCTCGGAGGCGTGCACTCCTCATCTTCTCCTCGGAGGCGTGCACTCCTCATCTTCTCCTCGGAGGCGTGCACTCCACATCTTCTCCTTGGAGGCGTGCACTCCTCATCTTCTCCTCGGAGGCGTGCACTCCTCATCTTCTCCTTGGAGGCGTGCACTCCTCATATTCTCCTTGGAGGCGTGCACTCCACATCTTCTCCTTGGAGGCGTGCACTCCTATCATCTTCTCCTCGGAGGCGTGCACTCCTCATCTTCTCCTTGGAGGCGTGCACTCCACATCTTCTCATTGGAGGCGTGCACTCCTCATTTTCTCATTG
Source organism: Theodoxus fluviatilis (assembly GCA_034096865.1). NCBI lineage: Eukaryota > Metazoa > Mollusca > Gastropoda > Cycloneritida > Neritidae > Theodoxus > Theodoxus fluviatilis. The sequence continues at coordinate 57,980 of JAWQFJ010009563.1, read as the reverse complement.
GAGGCGTGCACTCCACATCTCTTCCTTGGAGGCGTGCACTCCACATTTTCTCCTCGGAGGCGTGCACTCCTCACTTTCTCCTCGGAGGCGTGCACTCCACATCTTCTCCTCGGAGGCGTGCACTCCTCACTTTCTCCTCGGAGGCGTGCACTCCTCATCTTCTCCTTGGAGGCGTGCACTCCTCATCTTCTCCTCGGAGGCGTGCACTCCTCATCTTCTCCTTGGAAGCATGCACTCCACATTTTCTTCTTGGAAGCATGCACTCCACATCTTCTCCTTGGAGGCGTGCACTCCTCATCTTCTCCTTGGAGGCGTGCACTCCTCATCTTCTCCTTGGAAGCATGCACTCCACATCTTCTTCTTGGAAGCATGCACTCCACATCTTCTCCTTGGAGGCGTGCACTCCTCATCTTCTCCTTGGAGGCGTGCACTCCACATCTTCTCCTTGGAAGCATGCACTCCACATTTTCTTCTTGGAAGCATGCACTCCACATCTTCTCCTTGGAGGCGTGCACTCCTCATCTTCTCCTTGGAGGCGTGCACTCCTCATCTTCTCCTCGGAGGCATGCACTCCGTACTTTCTCCTCAGAGGCGTGCACTCCTCATCTTCTCCTTGGAGGCGTGCACTCCTCATCTTCTCCTTGGAGGCATGCATTCTTCATCTTCTCCTCGGAGGCGTGCACTCCACATCTTCTCCTTGGAGGCGTGCTCTCCTCATCTTCTCCTTGGAGGCGTGCACTCCTCATCTTCTCCTTGGAGGCGTGCACTCCTCATCTTTTCCTTGGAGGCGTGCACTCTTCATCTTCTCCTTGGAGGCATGCACTCCTTATCTTCTCCTTGGAGGCGTGCACTCCTCATCTTCTCCTTGGAGGCATGCACTCTTCATCTTCTCCTCGGAGGCGTGCACTCCACATCTTCTCCTTGGAGGCGTGCACTCCTCATCTTCTCCTTGGAGGGGTGCACTCCTCATCTTCTCCTCGGAGACGTGCACTCCTCATCTTCTCCTCGGAGGCGTGCACTCCTCATCTTTTCATGGAGGCGTGCACTCTTCATCTTCTCCTTGGAGGCGTGCACTCCTCATCTTCTCCTTGGAGGCGTGCACTCCTCATCTTCTCCTTGGAGGCGTGCACTCCTCATCTTCTCCTTGGAGGCGTGCACTCCTCACCTTCTCCTCTGAGGCGTGCACTCCTCATCTTCTCCTCGGAGGCGTGCACTCCACATCTTCTCCTTGGAGGCGTGCACTCCTCATCTTCTCCTCGGAGGCGTGCACTCCTCATCTTCTCTTTGGAGGCGTGCACTCCTCATCTTCTCCTCTGAGGCGTGCACTCCTCATCTTCTCCTCGGAGGCATGCACTCCACATCTTCTCCTTGGAGGCGTGCACTCCTCATCTTCTCCTTGGAGGCGTGCACTCCTCACCTTCTCCTCTGAGGCGTGCACTCCTCGTCTTCTCCTCGGAGGCGTGCACTCCACATCTTCTCCTTGGAGGCGTGCACTCCTCATCTTCTCCTCAGAGGCGTGCACTCCACATTTTCTCCTCGGAGGCGTGCACTCCACATCTTCTCCTTGGAGCCGTGCACTCCTCATCTTCTCCTTGGAGGCGTGCACTCCTCATCTTCTCCTTGGAGGCGTGCACTCCTCATCTTCTCCTCGGAGGCGTGCACTCCTCACTTTCTCCTCGGAGGCGTGCACTCCTCACTTTCTCCTCGGAGGCGTGCACTCCACATCTTCTACTCCAGGGGACGCGGGTGGAAGGCAGGGGACGCGAGTGGAAGGCAGGGGACGCGGGTGGAAGGCAGTGGATATGGAAGGAAGACAGGGAACATGAAAGGAAGGCAGTGGATATGGAAGGAAGGCAGTGGATATGGAAGGAAGGCAGTGGATATGGAAGGAAGACAGGGAACATGAAAGGAAGGCAGCGGACATGAAAGGAAGGTAGGGGATATGAAAGGAAGGCAGCGGACATGAAAGGAAGGCAGTGAACATGGAAGGAAGGCAGCGGACATGAAAGGAAGATAGTGGACATGAAAGGAAGGTAGGGGATATGAAAGGAAGGTAGGGGATATGAAAGGAAGGCAGCGGACATGAAAGGAAGGTAGTGAACATGGAAGGAAGGCAGCGGACATGAAAGGAAGGTAGTGGACATGAAAGGAAGGTAGGGGATATGAAAGGAAGGTAGGGGATATGAAAGGAAGGCAGTGGACATGAAAGGAAGGCAGTGGACATGAAAGGAAGACAGGGAATATGAAAGGAAGGTAGTGGACATGAAAGGAAGGCAGTGGACATGAAAAGAAGGCAGTGGACATGAAAGGAAGACAGGGAATATGAAAGAAAGGTAGTGGACATGAAAGGAAGGCAGTGGACATGAAAGGAAGACGGAATATGAAAGAAAGGTAGTGGACATGAAAGGAAGGCAGTGGACATGAAAGGAAGACAGGGAATATGAAAAGAAGGCAGTGGACATGAAAGGAAGGAAGTGGACATGAAAGGAAGACGGAATATGAAAGAAAGGTAGTGGACACGAAAGGAAGGCAGTGGACATGAAAGGAAGGCAGTGGACATGAAAGGAAGGAAGTGGACATGAAAGGAAGGCAGTGGACATGAAAGGAAGACGGAATATGAAAGGAAGGCAGTGGACATGAAAGGAAGGCAGTGGACATGAAAGGAAGACAGGGAATATGAAAGAAAGGTAATGGACATGAAAGGAAGGCAGTGGACATGAAAGGAAGACGGAATATGAAAGAAAGGTAGTGGACATGAAAGGAAGGCAGTGGACATGAAAGGAAGACAGGGAATATGAAAGGAAGGCAGCGGACATGAAAGGAAGGAAGTGGACATGAAAGGAAGGCAGTGGACATGAAAGGAAGGCAGCGGACATGAAAGGAAGGCAGTGGACATGAAAGGAAGGCAGTGGACATGAAAGGAAGGCAGTGGACATGAAAGGAAGGCAGTGGACATGAAAGGAAGCCAGTGGACATGAAAGGAAGGCAGTGGACATGAAAGGAAGACAGGGGATATGAAAGGAAGGCAGTGGACATGAAAGGAAGGCAGCGGACATGAAAGGAAGGCAGTGGACATGAAAGGAAGACAGGGGATATGAAAGGAAGGCAGGGGACATGAAAGGAAGGCAGGGGACATGAAAGGAAGGCAGGGGATATGAAAGGAAGGCAGGGGACGTGGGTGGAAGGCAGGGGACATGGAAGGAAGGCCGGGGATATGGAAGGAAGGCAGAGGATATGGAAGGAAGGCAGGGGACGCGGGTGGAAGGCAGGGGACGTGGGTGGAAGGCAGGAGACATGCAAGACAAGACTGAATCCGCTTGAGAGAGAGAGCTAAGGAAGAGAAAGGAACCCGTATCGTTACTTCCAGGCTGATACCCGAGTCCCCAAGATGGCTGCTGACGGAGGGCAGGCGGCAGGAGGCCGAGGTGGTGCTGAGGAACATGGCTCGAGTCAACAAGGCCAGCGTCCCCGAGGAGATGCTGAGTGGCAACATCGTGGTGGCCACCCGCACTGAGTCCAGCGGCAGTGTCCTGCAGCTCTGTGGCTCCTGCACCATGCTGGTCCGCACCCTCATCATCTGGTGTAACTGGTGAGTGTATCGTCATCTACACTCATCTGGTGTAACTGGTGAGTGTATCGTCATCTACACTCATCTGGTGTAACTGGAGAGTGTATCGTCATCTACACTCATTTGGTTTAACTGGTGAGTGTATCGTCACCTTCACTCATCATTTGGTGTAACTGGTGAGTGTATCGTCATCTTCACTCATCATTTGGTGTAACTGGTGAGTGTATCGTCATCTTCACTCATCATTTGGTGTAACTGGTGAGTGTATCGTCATTTACACTCGTCATCTGGTTTAACAGGTGAGTGTATCGTCATCTACACTCATCTGGTATAACTGGTGAGTATATTATCAGTTATACACTCGTAATCTGATTCAGTTAGTAAGCTTACTCTCAAAGTCTCTTCCAGTTGTTCGAAGTCCTTCTGCAGCGTTCTCCCAATTTGTCCATGCAGTCGTTGTCCGGCCCGCTCCCTGTCTTTTCGTCTGCTTTCGTTTCTTCCTTGAAGCATTGGAAAACCTGGTGTGAACAGCATTATCAGACCTACTCTTCATATTGCTATTTATGTGCTAGAGTTTTACGTGCTCACTTCACACCAAATAGTGGATAGTGCATGTATAACATCTTCCGATGTTTGTTCACTCATTCGTTTGCTCCTTCCTTCCTTCATTAATTAATTAATTAATTAATTAATTCATTAATTCATTCATTCATTTCAGTCGTTTGTTCGTCACACTTCATTTCATCCAACTCTGCTCGTGCAGGTTGGTCATCAGCATGGCGTACTACGGCCTGTCCCTGAACGCAGGGAACCTGGGGGCGGGCAACCTGTTCCTCAACTTGCTCATGGTGGGCTTGGTGGAGTTCCCCGCCTACGCCCTCTGCTTCCTGCTCCTGGACCGCTGGGGACGCAAGATCCTGCACTGCAGCAGCATGCTGATGGGTGGGGGAGCATGCGTCCTCTGCATCTTCTCCATCCTCTACGCAGGGGCTGGTGGGTATTTCGGGGTGGAGGTGGCATCGGTAGATCTGGAGGAGGTGGTGGCTTTTCAAAAGACGACTGTTACCTACATGCACGGTGGCTCTACAGGGACTGCTGGTGGTCAGGAAAGCGCGCAGGTGGCGTGGTCTTGACCCCCTGTGCGTAGCCTTGACCCCTTGCACGCCAGGTAGCATCGAGGAGAGGCGTTTTCGGAGACTCGGCGCTCAAAGGACGGCGCCACGAAGGCGGCGCCACAGTCACTACTGTCACTACTGTCACTACTGTCACTACTGTCACTACTGTCACTACTGTCACTACTGTCACTACTGTCACTACTGTCACTACTGTCACTACTGTCACTACAGTCACTACAGTCACTACAGTCACTACAGTCACTACTGTCACTACTGTCACTACAGTCACTACAGTCATTACAGTCACTACGGTCACTACGGTCACTACTGTCACTACTGTCACTACTGTCACTACTGTCACTACAGTCACTACTGTCACTACTGTCACTACAGTCACTACAGTCACTACAGTCACTACAGTCACCACAGTCACCACAGTCACCACAGTCACCACTGTCACCACTGTCACCACTGTCACCACAGTCACCACTGTCACCACTGTCACCACTGTCACCACAGTCACCACAGTCACCACAGTCACCACAGTCACCACAGTCACCACAGTCACCACAGTCACCACAGTCACCACAGTCACCACAGTCACCACAGTCACCACTGTCACCACTGTCACCACTGTCACCACTGTCACCACTGTCACCACTGTCACCAGTGTCACCAGTGTCACCAGTGTCACCAGTGTCACCAGTGTCACCAGTGTCACCAGTGTCACCAGTGTCACCAGTGTCACCAGTGTCACCAGTGTCAGTGTCACCAGCCTCGACTGATCAACGTCGCTGACTCCGTTGTCCCGTTATATGGCACCAGTCATGGGCGGCAGAACCTCTTTCCTGTGCAGTCACGTGTCCACAACGGGTCAGAGGTCAAGGACAGGAAAAACACCCCAAAACCGACGAGTGATGTTTAGGAAGGAGGAGCAATGCAATGATGACGACGACGAATGGGCTGTAATGTTAAATATTCGGTCACAAAATCAATCTTCGACCAATACAAATCACACATTTATCCTTGCAGTTGTGCATCTTTCATCTATCCACAACTCGATTTTTCTCTAATTTGACGTTCCTTTCTCTATCTCTCGCTGCATTCATCCTTCCATCCATCCATTCGTCCATTCATTAACTCGTCTGTCTGTCCATTTATCATCCATCCATCCATTTTCCATTTATCCACTCGCTCATCCGTTCGTCTGTCCGCCGACCATCCACCCAACCACAAAATCGCCCCTCCCTCCACCCACCTACCCTCCCTCCACTCATCCACCCCTCTCTCCATCACCCACCCTCCCACCCACCTACCCTCCCCCCACTTACCCACCCCTCCCTCCATCATCCACCCACCCACCCACCTACCCTCCCTCCACTCATCCACCCCTCCCTCCATCACCCACCCTCCCACCCACCTACCCTCCCTCCACTCATCCACCCCTCCCTCCATCATCCACCCACCCACTCTCCCTCCCTCCACTCATCCACCCCTCCCTCCATCATCCACCCACCCACTCTCCCGCCCTCCCTCCACACCGTGCTGTGTGTGCTGCAGAGACACAGTGGGTCACGGTGACCCTGGCCATGCTGGGCAAGCTGGGAATGGCTTCCGCCTTCTGCATCATCTTCATCTTCACCTCGGAGCTCTTCCCCACCGTGGTACGCCAGGGGGGCATGGGTGTGAGCTCCGCCATGGCCAGGGTGGGGGGCATGCTGGCCCCCTACATCGTGGACGGGGTGAGGACGTGTGTGTGTACGTGTGTATGTCTGTATGTATGTGTGTGCGTGGGATAGAGAGAGAGAGAGAGAGAGAGAGAGAGAGAGAGAGAGAGAGAGAGAGAGAGAGAGAGAGAGAGCATGAGAATGAGAATCGTTATGCTTAGTTCAGAATTTTAAAGCATATATTTTCCAAATACATTATACTATTGTTTTGACACTTGTTAAACTCATCAAACATTCAAAACATGGGCATAATCCTGTACTGCCACCTGACATTGATTGTAAGCGTGTGCCTAGCTGTAGGTCGAGTTGGCTTAGAGCTGCTGCATCAGTGTGACGTTAATGCAACACTTGCGTCCGTTGTCTGTTCTTGTTTGCTTCTTATTACACGGCATGTCTTCACACGTCCTTGCTTCATTGCCTTTTCACTGTTGCCGATTGTAATGAGCCAGTGGCCTGCACACTAAACTGATTTGTTGTTGTTCATCGCTCATTCGTAACACTCCGTGTGTGGGCTGTGGAGTGTTTTTTATACCTTGTTACAGATGGGTGTTTACTAACGTTGTGGCCTTATATGGCCTACAAGGCTGATAGGCCCTTAAACTCCATCCATCCATCCATCCATCCATCCATCCACCCATCCACCCATCCACCCATCCACCCACCCACCCACCCACCCATCCATCCACCCACCCACCCACCCACCCACCCACCCACCCAACCCACCCGACCAACAAGTGGCACCAACTAGTTCCTTACGGACAGCTAACGTAGCCTAAAATGTATCTTCTACAAAGTTTTAATTGCTGACCTTTTTTGACTCACATGCGAAGCAAAAGTGAGTCTATGTACTCAGCCGTGTCGTCCGTCCGTCCGTCCGTCCGTCCGTCCGTCCGGGCGTAAAAAACTTAAACGTTGGATTTTTCTCGGAGACTATTAAGTCTATCAACACCAAATGTAGCATGATGGTGTATGATGACAAGGCCTCAAAAAACATACATAGTGACTTGACCTTGCTTCAAGGTCAAGGTCACAGGAGCCATAAATGTGGTCTCAAAAACAGTCATTTTTCACATTTTCCCAATTTTCTCCCACGTTATTGAGAATGGCGACCTTAGCTACAAGTGGTATATAGGTCCAAGCAAGCCCTATCTTTTGATACCAGTTTGGTTGACCTTGCTTCGAGGTCAGGGTCACAGAAGCTCTTTAAAGTTGGATTGTATACATATTTTGAAGTGACCTTGACCCTGAACTATGGAAGATAACTGTTTCAAACTTAATAATTATGTGGGGCACATGTTATACTTTCATCATGAGACACATTTGGATACATATCATCAAGGTCAAGGTCACTTTGACCCTTATGAAATGTGACCAAAATGGGGTAGTGAACCACTAAAAGTGACCATATCTCATGGTACAAAGTGCCAATAAGCACCATTGTGCTTCCTATGTCTTGAATTAACAGCTTTGTGTTGCATGCCCTTGGATGACCTTGACCTTGGGTCAAGGCTACATGTATTTTGGTAGGAAAAATGTGTAAAGCATTTCTTAGTTTAGTGTATGATGTCATTGCTAGGTGTAGTTGATTGGCCTTGACCTTGAAGGTCACCTGAAGGTCAAGGTCATGTAAAGGTCAAGGTCAAGCATGTGAGTCGTATGGGCTTTGCCCTTCTTGTTTTTTGTAGTGTGTAATTGTTTCCGGATGAATCAGTCCAGACGAAACGTGTTGTGGCTGAGAGAGGGAGGAGCGGAGGCCAGTGACGGAAAAGAAGATTCACCCATTGCCGTGTGCGCGTGGCCGTGATGGGAATAGGCACTGAGAAGGGACTGTTCCAGGGCAGGCGACTGTGAAGAAACGCCGTGTAGTGGAACAGACCAGAGCACGATCCACAGGGGCGAGTGTCATGCCACGCCATCTTCAGCCTGACCACCGCGTGTGAACGACGCTAGTCTGTAGTGCGGAGGACACGCGTGCCGAGGTCGGCTAGCGTGCGATGGTCGGAGTCACTTTTGGATGACATGGAACGCCCTCAAGAGGTTTTCCTCCAGAGGCGAATTTAGTTGTCGTTTATATTCCGATATGCTTTATCGTTGTTTAATACTTTTTAGACATTCTTAATCATAAATGCAAGTGTTTTTGATAGCTTTCCATCACGGGGTATCTTGAAAAATCGGATATATATTAGGAGCACAGTTGAAAATGTAATCGCAACGAGAAAGTTGTACTTTATGCATACATGCGAGGAAGATACTGTAGGTAAAAAAAGTATGAATAACGAGTATTTCTGGTGAATATACTACTTCCCTCGAGTATCATCGAAAATATCCCAATTCAGTCTACGGCACATGGACCAGAATTTATCAATTCCAGCCTGCAGTTCTCGACGTCATTGCGATGTGCATTTGTCTTTTTTCGTTTTTTCTTTCCTTCGTTTAATATGTGTTGGTGGAAAAGTAGGGGCGGCCATTTTAGCCGAGAACAGAAGACTGTCTGCCCGTGCCTTTCGCGTGATTCCCTCCTGGCTACGTCGAGGTGTCACTTTCCCGTCATCACGACTTGGCGTCACACCACGTGACTTGCGTGCGCTAGTAGTACATTCATGTTTTGGCATCGCACCACGTGACTTGCACGCGCTTGTAGTACAATAATGTTTTGGCATCACACCACGTGACTTGCACGCGCTTGTAGTACATTCATATTTTGGCATCACACCACGTGACTTGCACGCGCTTGTAGTACATTCATATTTTGGCATCACACCACGTGACTTGCACGCGCTTGTAGTACATTCATATTTTGGCATCACACCACGTGACTTGCACGCGCTTGTAGTACAATAATGTTTTGGCATCACACCACGTGACTTGCACGCCTTACCTGGGCACCCTAGGACGAAAGCCCAGCCCCAGCTCAGATCCCAAGGTAAGGCGGGTCAGTTTGTCTCGTGTCTACTCCCTGCCTCTTTACATAGGGGCGCTTCATCGGGGGGGACTTCGGGCGTGCTTTTCCACTCATCGTCTTCGGCGGGTTGTCTGTGGCTGCTGGCCTGCTGTCGCTGCTGCTGCCTGAAACACTCAACAGGAACCTTCCCGACACCATCGAGGAGGCCAAGAAATTCGGCAGGTGCGTGGCATGGTGGTCGTGGTGGTGGCATGGTGGTGGTGGCGTGGGTTGTGGCATGGTGGTAGTGGTGATAGTGGTATGATGGGGGTACGGTGGTGGTGGTAGGGTGGTGGTGGGGTGGTGGTCTGGTGGTGGCGGTGGCGTGGTGGGATGGTGGTGGTGTGGTGGTGGTGGTGTGGTGGTGGTGGCGTGGTGGTGGTGGCGTGGTGGTGGTGGCGTGGTGGTGGTGTAGTGGCGGTGTAGTGGTGGTCGTACGGTGGTGGCGTGGTGGTGGTATGGTGGTGGCGAGGTGGTGGTGGTGATGGTGGTGGTGGTGGCAGTGATGGTGTTGGTGGTGGTGGTGGTTTTCGTGGTGGTTGTGGCAGTAGCTGTGGCAGAGGCGGTGGTGGTAGCGGTGGTTTTGGCAGTGGCTATGGCAGAGGAGGTGGTGGTGGCGATGGTTGTAGCAGTGGCTGTTGCAGAGGTGGTAGCGGTAGTGGTTGTAGCAGTGGCTGTGGCAGAGGAGGTGGTGGTGGCGGTGGTTGTGGCTGTGGCAGAGGTGGTGGTGGCGGTGGTTGTAGCAGTGGCTGTGGCAGAGGAGGTGGTGGTGGCGATGGTTGTAGCAGTGGCTGTGGCAGAGGAAGTGGTGGTGGCGATGGTTGTAGCAGTGGCTGTGGCAGAGGAGGTATTGGTGGCGATGGTTGTAGCAGTGACTGTGGCAGAGGTGGTAGCGGTAGTGGTTGTAGCAGTGGCTGTGGCAGAGGAGGTGGTGGTGGCGGTGGTTGTAGCTGTGGCAGAGGTGGTGGTGGCGGTGGTTGTAGCAGTGGCTGTGGCAGAGGTGGTGGCGGTGGTTGTAGCAGTGGCTGTGGCAGAGGTGGTGGTGGCGGTGGTTGTGGCAGTGGCTGTGGCAGAGGTGGTGGCGGTGGTTGTAGCAGTGGCTGTGGCAGAGGAGGTATTGGTGGCGATGGTTGTAGCAGTGACTGTGGCAGAGGTGGTAGCGGTAGTGGTTGTAGCAGTGGCTGTGGCAGAGGAGGTGGTGGTGGCGGTGGTTGTAGCTGTGGCAGAGGTGGTGGTGGCGGTGGTTGTAGCAGTGGCTGTGGCAGAGGTGGTGGCGGTGGTTGTAGCAGTGGCTGTGGCAGAGGTGGTGGTGGCGGTGGTTGTAGCTGTGGCAGAGGTGGTGGTGGCGGTGGTTGTGGCTGTGGCAGAGGAGGTGGTGGTGGCGGTGGTTGTAGCTGTGGCAGAGGTGGTGGTGGCGGTGGTTGTGGCTGTGGCAGAGGTGGTGGTGGCGGTGGTTGTAGCAGTGGCTGTGGCAGAGGTGGTGGTGGCGGTGGTTGTAGCTGTGGCAGAGGTGGTGGTGGCGGTGGTTGTGGCTGTGGCAGAGGAGGTGGTGGTGGCGGTGGTTGTAGCAGTGGCTGTGGCAGAGGTGGTGGTGGCGGTGGTTGTAGCAGTGGCTGTGGCAGAGGTGGTGGTGGCGGTGGTTGTAGCAGTGGCTGTGGCAGAGGTGGTGGCGGTGGTTGTAGCAGTGGCTGTGGCAGAGGTGGTGGCGGTGGTTGTAGCAGTGGCTGTGGCAGAGGTGGTGGTGGCGGTGGTTGTGGCTGTGGCAGAGGTGGTGGTGGCGGTGGTTGTAGCAGTGGCTGTGGCAGAGGTGGTGGTGGCGGTGGTTGTAGCTGTGGCAGAGGTGGTGGTGGCGGTGGTTGTGGCTGTGGCAGAGGAGGTGGTGGTGGCGGTGGTTGTAGCAGTGGCTGTGGCAGAGGTGGTGGTGGCGGTGGTTGTAGCAGTGGCTGTGGCAGAGGTGGTGGCGGTGGTTGTAGCAGTGGCTGTGGCAGAGGTGGTGGCGGTGGTTGTAGCAGTGGCTGTGGCAGAGGTGGTGGCGGTGGTTGTAGCAGTGGCTGTGGCAGAGGTGGTGGTGGCGGTGGTTGTAGCAGTGGCTGTGGCAGAGGTGGTGGTGGCGGTGGTTGCAGCAGTGGCGTGCAGTGACACGGGTGGAAATACTGGAGAGAAAGGATGAGAAACAATGGTTGCCTCATGTAAAAGACCCGAAGCTTGATGTTACGCTTGCCGAGCAAACGTACGTTCTTATTCGTTTGCTTGCCTGCTTGTTTGCTTGCCTGCTTGTTTGCTTGCCTGCTTGGTGGCTTGCATGCTTGGTTGCTTGCATGCTTGGTTGCTTGTTGAGTATCCTGCGTGTATGCTTGCCTGTTGATTTGCCTACTTGTTTAATTATCTGCCTGATTGTTTAATTGTCTGCTTTTCTGACTGCTTGTTGAGTTGCCTGTTTGTATGCTTGGTTGCTTGCATGCTTGGTTGCTTGTTTGCTTGGTTGCTTGGCTGCTTGGTTGCTTGTTGCTTGGTTGCTTGGTTGCTTGGTTGCTTGGTTTCTTGCATGCTTGGTTGCTTGCATGCTTGGTTGCTTGTTTGCTTGGTTGCTTGCATGCTGTGTTGCTTGTATGCTTGCCTGCTTGTATGTTTGGTTGCTTGTATGTTTGGTTGCTTGTATGCTTGGTTGCTTGCTTGTATGCTTGCCTACTTGTATGCTTGCCTGCTTGCCTGCTTGTTGAGTATCCTGCTTGTATGCTTGTATGCTTGCCTGTTGATTTGCCTACTTGTTTAATTATCTGCCTGCTTGTTTAATTGTCTTCTTGTCTGACTGCTTGTTGAGTTGCCTGTTTGTATGCTTGCCTGTTGAGTTGCCTGCTTGTTTAATTGTCTGCTTGTCTGCCTGCTTGTTGAGTTGCCTGCTTGTCTGCCTGCTTGTTGAGTTGCCTGCTTGTCTGCCTGCTCGTTGAGTTGCCTGCTTGTATGCTTGCCTGTTGAGTTGCCTGCTTGTTGAGTTGCCTGCTTGTCTGCCTGCTCGTTGAGTTGCCTGCTTGTCTGCCTGCTCGTTGAGTTGCCTGCTTGTATGCTTGCCTATTGAGTTGCCAGTTTGTTTACTTGTCTGCTTGTCTACCTGCTTGTTGAGTTGTCTGCTTGTTTAATTGTCTGCTTGTTGACTGCTTGTTGCCTGCTTGCTTGCTTGGTGGTTTGCTTGTTTGCTCGCATACAAGAGAGCAAGCGTGCAACCATGCGAAGTGGCCTCAATGCAGTCTGTATCCATTTCCACTTTCCACAGTCACGCTGATGAAATGTCGCCAGAGCTCGAGTAGAGGAGTACGTCAAATGGTAAAAAGAAAGAAAAAAAATTCAAACTGGTTTTCTGACTCGAGAAGTTACACCTCCTCATTTTCCACTGCACCGTTTTTAACTTTCTTGCATTGCTTAGTTCTTTTCCTTTTTGACTCACATGCGAAGCAAAAGTGAGTTTATGTACTCACCCGTTTCGTCCGTCCGGGCGTCCGGGCGTCCGGGCGTCCGGGCGTCCGTTTAAAACTTTAACGTTGGATTTTTCTCAGAGACTATTAAGTCTATCAACACCCAATTTGGCATGATGGTGTATGATGACAAGGCCTCAAAAAACATACATAGTGACGTGACCTTGCTTCAAGGTCAAGGTCGCAGGGGCCATAAATGTTGTCTAAAAAAACAGCTATTTTTCACATTTTCTCAATTTTCTCTGAAGTTTTTGAGATTGGATACCTGTGCTTCCTATGTCTTGAATTAACAGCTTTGTGTTGCATGACCTTGGATGACCTTGACCTTGGGTCAAGGCTACATGTATTTTGGTAGGAAAAATGTGTAAAGCATTTCTTAGTTTAGTGTATGATGTCATTGCTAGGTGTAGTTGATTGGCCTTGACCTTGAAAGTCACCTGAAGGTCAAGGTCATGTACAGGTCAAGGTCAAGCCTGTGAGTCGTATGGGCTTTGCCCTTCTTGTTGTTCAATAACCATCGCCTTTAAATGTTGGTGCATCTCCTTTTTACAGTGACTGTGCATTTCGTTGCCTGGAAAAGTGTTCTGTTTATTCACAAGGGTGTGCTGTTTGTTTCCAACAGGAGGGCCGTGCTGGTGGGCGAACTGAAGGCTTGGTTCACGTTTGCGGCGTCGGATAAGGAGAGGGAGAGGGTGGTGGCTGCTTCATGAGTCTGACGTCCACACTCCGGCTCACACAGGGCACACAGCTCGCACAGGACACACAGCGCACACAGGACACACAGCTCACTCAGGGCACACAGCTCACAGCGCACACAGGGCACACAGCTCACCAGGACACACAGCTCACAGCGCACACAGCTCACCAGGGCACACAGCTCACACAGGGCACACAGCTCACAGCGCACACAGGGCACACAGCTCACAGCGCACACAGCGCACACAGCTCACAGCGCACACAGCTCACAGCGCACACAGCTCACCAGGACACACAGCTCACAGCGCACACAGCTCACAGCGCACACAGCTCACACAGGGCACACAGCTCACACAGCTCACACAGGGCACACAGCTCACTCAGCACACAGCTCACCAGGACACACAGCTCACAGCGCACACAGCTCACAGCGCACACAGCTCACTCAGCACACACAGCTCACCAGGGCACACAGCGCACAGCGCACACAGGGCACACAGCTCACTCAGCACACACAGCTCACCAGGGCACACAGCGCACAGCGCACACAGCTCACCAGGACACACAGCTCACAGCGCACACAGGGCACACAGCTCACAGCGCACACAGCTCACAGGGCACACAGCTCACAGGGCACACAGCTCACCAGGACACACAGCTCACAGCGCACACAGCTCACCAGGACACACAGCTCACAGCGCACACAGCTCACCAGGACACACAGCTCACAGCGCACACAGGGCACACAGCTCACACAGCGCACACAGCGCACACAGCTCACCAGGACACACAGCGCACACAGCGCACACAGCTCACCAGGACACACAGCTCACAGGGCACACAGCTCACAGCGCACACAGCTCACCAGGACACACAGCTCACAGCGCACACAGGGCACACAGGGCACACAGCTCACAGGGCACACAGCTCACCAGGACACACAGCTCACAGCGCACACAGCACACACAGCTCACAGGGCACACAGCTCACAGGGCACACAGCTCACACAGGGCACACAGCACACACAATGCACACAGCTCACACAGGGCACACAGCTCACAGCGCACACAGGGCACACAGCTCACACAGGGCACACAGCTCACAGCACACACAGCGCACACAGCTCACAGCGCACACAGCTCACCAGCGCACACAGGGCACACAGCTCACAGCGCACACAGGGCACACAGCTCACTCAGCACACACAGCTCACAGCGCACACAGCGCACACAGCTCACAGCGCACACAGCGCACACAGCTCACCAGGACACACAGCTCACACAGGGCACACAGCTCACCAGGGCACACAGCTCACACAGGGCACACAGCGCACAGCGCACACAGCTCACCAGGACACACAGCTCACCAGGACACACAGCTCACCAGGACACACAGCTCACACAGCGCACACAGGGCACACAGCTCACCAGGGCACACAGCTCACCAGGACACACAGCTCACACAGGGCACACAGGGCACACAGCTCACCAGGACACACAGCTCACACAGGACACACAGCTCACACAGGGCACACAGCTCACACAGGACACACAGCGCACAGCGCACACAGCTCACAGCGCACACAGCTCACCAGGACACACAGCTCACACAGGACACACAGCTCACAGCGCACACAGTTCACACAGCTCACCAGGACACACAGCTCACACAGGACACACAGCTCACAGCGCACACAGCTCACAGCGCACACAGCTCACAGCGCACACAGGGCACACAGCTCACAGCGCACACAGCGCACACAGCTCACCAGGACACACAGCTCACACAGGACACACAGCTCACAGCGCACACAGCTCACAGCGCACACAGCTCACACAGGGCACACAGCGCACACAGCTCACCAGGACACACAGCTCACAGCGCACACAGCTCACAGCGCACACAGCTCACACAGGGCACACAGCTCACAGCGCACACAGCGCACACAGCACACAGGGCACACAGCTCACACAGGACACACAGCGCACACAGCTCACCAGGACACACAGCTCACAGCGCACACAGCTCACAGCGCACACAGCTCACACAGGGCACACAGCTCACACAGGACACACAGCTCACAGCGCACACAGCTCACCAGGACACACAGCTCACACAGGACACACAGCTCACAGCGCACACAGCTCACAGCGCACACAGGGCACACAGCGCACACAGCTCACCAGGACACACAGCTCACAGCGCACACAGCTCACAGCGCACACAGCTCACACAGGGCACACAGCTCACAGCGCACACAGCGCACACAGCACACAGGGCACACAGCTCACACAGGACACACAGCGCACACAGGGCACACAGCTCACAGCGCACACAGCTCACCAGGACACACAGCTCACACAGGGCACACAGCTCACAGCGCACACAGCGCACACAGCTCACAGCGCACACAGCTCACACAGGGCACACAGCTCACAGCTCACACAGGGCACACAGCTCACCAGGACACACAGCTCACCAGGGCACACAGCTCACACAGGGCACACAGCTCACAGCGCACACAGCTCACAGGACACACAGCTCACACAGGGCACACAGCTCACAGCGCACACAGCTCACCAGGACACACAGCTCACCAGGACACACAGCTCACACAGGGCACACAGCTCACACAGGACACACAGCTCACCAGGACACACAGCTCACACAGGGCACACAGCGCACACAGCTCACACAGGGCACACAGCTCACCAGGACACACAGCTCACCAGGACACACAGGGCACACAGGACACACAGCTCACACAGGACACACAGCTCACAGCGCACACAGCTCACCAGGACACACAGCTCACAGCGCACACAGGACACACAGCTCACAGCGCACACAGGACACACAGCTCACAGCGCACACAGCTCACCAGGACACACAGCGCACACAGGGCACACAGCTCACCAGGGCACACAGCTCACAGCGCACACAGCTCACAGCGCACACAGCTCACACAGGGCACACAGCTCACACAGGGCACACAGCTCACAGCGCACACAGCTCACAGCGCACACAGCTCACACAGGGCACACAGCTCACACAGGGCACACAGCTCACCAGGGCACACAGCTCACACAGGGCACACAGCTCACAGCGCACACAGCTCACAGCGCACACAGCTCACACAGGGCACACAGCTCACACAGGGCACACAGCTCACTCAGCGCACACAGCTCACCAGGGCACACAGCTCACAGCGCACACAGGGCACACAGCTCACAGCGCACACAGCTCACAGCGCACACAGGGCACACAGCTCACCAGGGCACACAGCTCACTCAGCACACACAGCTCACCAGGGCACACAGCTCACAGCGCACACAGGGCACACAGCTCACAGCGCACACAGCGCACACAGGGCACACCAGCTCACAGCGCACACAGGGCACATAGCTCACCAGGGCACACAGCTCACTCAGCGCACACAGCTCACCAGGGCACACAGCTCACAGCTCACACAGCTCACACAGGGCACACAGCTCACACAGGGCACACAGCTCGCACAGCGCACACAGCTCACTCAGCGCACACAGCTCACCAGGGCACACTGCTCGCTCAGGGCACACGGCTCACAGCGCACACAGGGCACACAGCTCGCACAGCGCACACAGCTCACTCAGCGCACACAGCTCACACAAGGCACACAGCTCGCTCAGGGCACACGGCTCGCACAGGGCACTCATCTCACCAGGGCACACAGCTCACTCAGCTCACACAAGGCACACAGCTCAAACAATGCACACAGCTCACACAGGGCACACAGCTCACACAGCTCACACAAGGCACACAGCTCACGCAGCTCAAACAATGCACACAGCTCAAACAATGCACACAGCTCACACAATGCACACAGCTCACACAATGCACACAGCTCACACAAGGCACACAACTCACACAGGGCACACAGCTCACACAGCTCACACAAGGCACACAGCTCACACAGCTCAAACAATGCACACAGCTCAAACAATGCACACAGCTCACACACGGCACACAGCTCACTCAGCTCACACAATGCACACAGCTCAAACAATGCACACAGCTCACACAATGCACACAGCTCACACAAGGCACACAGCTCACTCAGCTCACACAATGCACACAGCTCAAACAATGCACATAGCTCACACAATGCACACAGCTCAAACAATGCACACAGCTCAAACAATGCACACAGCTCGCTCAGGGCACTCATCTCACCAGGACACACAGCTCACTCAGCTCACACAGGGCACACAGCTCACACAGGGCACACAGCTCAAACAATGCACACAGCTCACACAGGGCACACAGCTCACACAGCTCAAACAATGCACACAGCTCAAACAATGCACACAGCTCACACAAGGCACACAGCTCAAACAATGCACACAGCTCACACAGGGCACACAGCTCACTCAGCTCACACAGGGCACACAGCTCGCACAGCGCACACAGCGCACACAGCGCACACAGCTCACCAGGGCACACAGCTCACTCAGCTCACACAAGGCACACAGCTCGCACAGGGCACACAGCTCGCACAGCGCACACAGCTCACTCAGCTCACTCAGCTCACACAGCTCACACGGAGCATACATGGCACACAGCTCACTCAGCTCACACAAGGCACACAGCTCGCACAGGGCACACAGCTCACACAGGGCACACAGCTCACCAGGGCACACAGCTCACTCAGCTCACACAAGGCACACAGCTCAAACAATGCACACAGCTCACACAGGGCACACAGCTCACACAGGGCACACAGCTCACCAGGGCACTCAGCTCACACAAGGCACACAGCTCAAACAATGCACACAGCTCACACAGGGCAGACAGCTCGCACAGGGCACACAGCTCACACAGGGCACACAGCTCACCAGGGCACACAGCTCACTCATCTCACACAAGGCACACAGCTCAAACAATGCACACAGCTCACACAGCTCACACAGGGCACACAGCTCGCACAGGGCACACAGCTCACACAGGGCAGACATCTCACACAAGGCAAACAGCTCGCACAGGGCAAACAGCTCGCACAAGGCACTCAGCTCACTCAGCTCACACAGCTCACACGGAGCATACATGGCACACAGCTCACTCAGCTCACACAAGGCACACAGCTCAAACAATGCCCACAGCTCACACAGCTACACAGGGCACACAGCTCGCACAGGGCACACAGGGCAGACATCTCACACAAGGCAAACAGCTCGCACAGGGCAAACAGCTCGCACAAGGCACTCAGCTCACTCAGCTCACACAGCTCACACGGAGCATACATGGCACACAGCTCACTCAGCTCACACAAGGCACACAGCTCAAACAATGCACACAGCTCACACAGCTCACACAGGGCAGACATCTCACATAGGGCACACATCTCACACAGGGCACACATGGCTCACACAGGGCACACATGGCTCACACAGGGCACACATGGCTCACACAGGGCACACATGGCTCACACAGGGCACACATGGCTCACACATGGCTCATACATGGCACACAGCTCACACAGGGCACACAGGGCACACATCTCCAAACGAACCAGTTCCTAACTGTCCAGTTCCTAACGAACCAGTTCCAAACCAACCAGTTCCAAACCAACCGGTTCCAAACAAACCAGCTCCAAACAAACCAGTTCCAAACAAACCAGTTCCAAACAAACCAGTTCCAAACAAACCAGTTCCAAACAAACCTTTGCTCCTTGCGAGAGCAGACAGCATCCACAATCATCATTCAAGCTGATCCCTGGAGAGGGGGATTCGCCATTTCTTGTCGCCAAGATTGATGTGTGATCGTAAGGTTTTTGTTTTTGTTGTTGTTCTGTTTTATTTTGTTTTGCATTGGTCGCATCTTGCCGAGTTGGAGCAAGCAGAACTCTCGCTACTTACCATCGGATCGTTACGTTATTGATTGTTACTGTGGATACCTTGTTGAAATGACTCGGATCATGTTAACGAATGTCGGTGTTTACGTCTATGTTCTGTACAATAGAAATAAATAAACTGAAGCGAGAACTGCGCAGCACATTGGTGCCTTGTATGTTGCCATTGCGAACTCACGTGACCGCAGGCTGTTGCCGCGTGGTCGTGGCGTTGCAATCCATGACGTAATGAAGGCACACTAAAAATAAAAACACTTTACATACAGTAGACTAATGTCGGAAGAAAAGACACAACACATCCATGAACTGCTTGATACTCGCACTTCCGGTATCTAACAGTTGCTTGATACTCACACTTCCGGTATCTAACGGTTGCTTGATACTCACACTTCCGGTATCTGACGGCTGCTTGATACTCGCACTTCCGGTATCTGACAGTTGCTTGATACTCGCACTTCCGGTATCTGACGGCTGCTTGATACTCGCACTTCCGGTATCTAACAGTTGCTTGATACTCGCACTTCCGGTATCTGACGGCTGCTTGATACTCACACTTCCGGTATCTGACGGCTGCTTGATACTCACACTTCCGGTATCTGACGGCTGCTTGATACTCGCACTTCCGGTATCTGACGGCTGCTTGATACTCACACTTCCGGTATCTGACGGTTGCTTGATACTCGCACTTCCGGTATCTAACGGTTGCTTGATACTCGCACATCCGGTATCTAACAGTTGCTTGATACTCGCACTTCCGGTATCTAACGGCTTGTAGCGGTCAAAATAGTTTCCCGGTGAAAACAGTTTCCGGAAGTCATCGCAGAGTTATCTACTTGGAGCGTGCTGAGAATTCAACTCTAAAAAGAGACGGCACCCGCCACTCCGCCTGACTGACTTGGCACGCCCGGGGAGTTTTGCTAAAATCCGGCCGCGTTAATATATCTGCGTTTTGTGATAAACGTCTTGCTCGGCGGTACTGTACTCCATGCACCTTCACGGTCCGCGTGATTCAGGTGTAATGTTAAGCTAAACGACGTTTATTGGCGCTGCTGAAATGGTCGAAGTCGGAAACATTC
>JAWQFJ010009563.1:30000-32500 GCA_034096865.1 Theodoxus fluviatilis | reverse complement strand
GTATACTGGACAGTGGATTAAAAAGTGCACTTCATTTTCTACCTTGTCAACACAAAATGGGCAGTATACACTACTGTGTTCCGACTTGTACCTTCCGTTGACATGCAGTTCATTAATCCCTAACCTAAATCTAATAAAGGAGTCTCTAAATTTCTTGATGTTTATACCATTGAGATAACTTTCGCATTGCCAGGAAGTTTTGAATGATCTATAGAATCTAAAACGTTCACTTGCGCTGATCTTAGCATTCCATTCCTGCCTGAAGCAGTCTAGCAGCCTCTGTCTGAGTGCCTTCAAAAAGCCTTTTTCGTTCATGCATCCACCATTCAACCATACAAAATTAAAACCCATCTTAGCCAGGAGTTCCATTATTGCTCTAGCCCAGTTCACATCTGCTGACAGTTTACTATTACATAGCATTAGGTATGCCTGTTTCGGCAGTCTATCGGTTGGCATTTTGGACAGTCTCAACCAGTACTTTACAGACCTTAACATCGCCGTCACAGTTACCGGATATCTTCCCGTTTCTCCATAGACCATAGCACTGGAAGATCTCACGTCTACATTTAAAAAGCGTTTGCATGCAAACATGTGCGCCTTTTCGATGACATCCTGTTTCGATAGTCCCCACAGTTCCGCCCCATACAAGAGGACAGGGGCTACCTGGGCATCGAACAGTTTAAAAAAGACGAAAGTGTTCAGGCTGTGAAGACTCCACATTGTTTTTAGCAGCTGTGCAACCTTCTGCTTTGCCTTAACCAGTTGGTGCTCTAGTGCTACTGAGACTGACAATTTAGTGGTAAAAACGTGACCCAAATATTTGTATTTGTTTACAATTTCCAATTGTGAACCCCCCAAAAACCATTTTTCCCTCTTCGCCAGGTGACCCCCTCGTCTGAAGACCATCACTTTGGTTTTTTCGGTGTTCACGACCAGTCCCAGTTCTTTTGATATTACTTCAAGATTGTTAATTTGGTTTTGTAAGCCGGCTGGTGTAGTTGACAGAAGTACCACGTCATCAGCATACAAAAGGAAGAATATCTCGTTCGATCCTGGTAGAAGCTGAATTCCATGTAGACCCCGTTCTCGCACAAAGGTTGCTGCGTAGGAAATGTAAAGGGAAAATAGTATCGGCGACTCACTCGCCCCTTGCCTTACACCGGCTGGACAGTTAAACAAATCTGAGTGAGCCCAGTTCCATCTGACGCAGGCCTGCACCTGAGAATAAACAGCTTTCAGCATGTTGATGAACTTCGTCGACACTCCGCTCCATGACAAAACCTTCCAAAGGTAGGTTCGGTCCACTGAGTCGAAAGCCTTTCTATAATCAATAAAAGCTGCGTAAAGTTTGCCCCTGCCACAGCCGTAGACATTTTTAACTATTGCGGAGTGCAGCGTAAAAATATGGTCGATCGTGGAATGCTCAGATCGAAAACCTGCCTGTTCGTAGCAAATCTTGTTCCCATCTTCAGCCCAAGTTTTCAGGCGTTCAGTCAGGATGGACAGAAACAGTTTGCTCATCACGCTAAGCAGGGAGATGCCACGATAATTGGAAGGGTCAAGCTTGTCCCCGGCTTTGAACAGAGGAATGATGACTGAGCGACTCCATTTGGGAGGAAAGTATTGCCCTTCGTAAAGTTTCGCAAAGAATGCAGTGAGAAAAGGCAAAACCTGACCACCAGCTAACTTTAGCAGGTCACTTGAGATTTCATCGACTCCCGGAGCCCTCCCCCCTTTCAGCCTCATGATGGCCCATTGCACCTCTCTTTCCATGATTGGAGCATCTAAGTCTTCATCGACTACGACCCCACCCCCTCCGTCAGCAGTGAAGACGTGCCATTGGTCACTCCTGGTAAGACTGAACAAGTGTTTAAAATGCTCCTCCCATGTGTCTATGCCAATATCGGGCATTCCCGTCCTCCTAGGTGAAGCTTGGCGCACTAGAGTCCAAAATGTATTCGAGTTCGCAGATTTCTTAATGAGTTCATTGCACACTGAATCTGTGTACTCACGCTTTTTCTTCCGCATGGTTTCTTTAAATAATTTTCTTGCGAGGGTATAGGCATTTTTGTCATTTACAGCACAAGAATCCCTGAACTGAGCCAGAGCCTTTCTAGCTTCCTGTTTGAGAGTAGCGCATTCTGCATCGAACCATCTTGCAGAGTTGCTGGTGGCAGGCTGGCGCAGTTGAAAATTCCTACGCATGCTTTGAGCACAGGTCAGCAGCGCGTTCTCGAATAACTGCAAGGCAGCATCTGGGCAAAGCGTAATCGCACTACAAGCCTGCGCCAAGTTCTCTCGGAAGGCAGTGGACTGCAGACCCTCTTTTATGTTGTCAACTTTGTCTTTATCCCAGAATAGCTTAGACACCACTTTGTTGCGTGTCTGAGTACAATTTTGGTAAAGTGTTTGTGGGCCTATGTTAATTTCGAGAGGCATATGACTTGACAGTATATTCATAGCAACCTTCACATTAATGGAGGAAGTAAAGTTTTCAGGT
>JAWQFJ010009563.1:5000-17500 GCA_034096865.1 Theodoxus fluviatilis | reverse complement strand
TCTCACCAGGCACTGTCAGTGTCAGGTGGTGTGCACACTGGCACAGAGGGAGCTCGGTCTCACCAGGCACTGTCAGTGTCAGGTGGTGTGCACACTGGCACAGAGGGGACTCGGTCTCACCAGGCACTGTCAGTGTCAGGTGGTGTGCACAGTGGCACATAGGGGACTCGGTCTCACCAGGCATTGTCAGTGTCAGGTGGTGTGCACACTGGCACAGAGGGGACTCGGTCTCACCAGGCACTGTCAGTGTCACGTGTGACAAGTCGTGGCGGACTGTCCTGCCGTCTCGTCACGTGTGACAAGTCGTGGCGGACTGTCCTGTCGTCTCGTCATGTGTGACAAGTGGCTGACTGTCCTGCCGTCTCGTCACGTGTGACAAGTCGTGGCGGACTGTCCTACCGTCTCGTCACGTGTGACAAGTGGCTGACTGTCCTGCCGTCTCGTCACGTGTGACAAGTCGTGGCGGACTGTCCTACCGTCTCGTCACGTGTGACAAGTCGTGGCGGACTGTCCTGCCGTCTCGTCACGTGTGACAAGTCGTGGCTGACTGTCCTGCCGTCTCGTCACACGTGACATGTCGTGGAGAACTGTCCTGCCGTAACACGTGACATGTCGTGGCGGACTGTATTGCCTTCACTTAGACGCGCTAGCTGCTCTTGCTGATTGGCTCGGCCTGCCTCAGGTTTTTTGGAATTGTCACCGGTCTTCTTGGAATTGTCACAGGTCTTCTTGGAATTGTCACAGAATTGGAGTGTCACATATCCTGTTTGATGTGTCACGGGTCCTTTTGGGAGTGTCACAGGTCCTGTTGGAAGTGTCACAGGTCTTCTTGGAAGTCTGACAGGTTCTGTAATAAATGTCACAGGTCCTGTTGGAAGTGTCACACGTCTTCTTGGAAGGGTCACAGGTCCTGTTGGATGTGTCACAGATCTTCTTGGAAGTGTCACAGGTCCTGTTGGAAGTGTCACACGTCTTCTTGGAAGGGTCACAGGTCTTCTTGGAAGTGTCACACGTCTTCTTGGAAGTATCACACGTCTTCTTGGAAGTGTCACACGTCTTCTTGGAAGGGTCACAGGTCCTGTTGGAAGTGTCACAGGTCTTCTTGGAAGTGTCACAGGTCCTGTTGGAAGTGTCACAGGTCTTCTTGGAAGTGTCACGGGTCCTGTTGGAAGTGTCACGGGTCCTGTTGGAAGTGTCACGGGTCCTGTTGGAAGTGTCACGGGTCCTGTTGGAAGTGTCACAGGTTCTGTTGGACGTGTCACAAGTCCTGTTGGACGTGTCACAAGTCCTGTTGGAAGTGTCACGGGTCCTGTTGGAAGCGTCACGGGTCCTGTTGGAAGTGTCACAGGTCTTCTTGGAAGTGTCACGGGTCTTCTTGGAAATCCTGTTGGAAGTGTCACGGGTCTTTTTGGAAGTGTCACGGGTCGTGTTGGAAGTGTCTTAGATCATGTTGGAAGTGTCGCAAGTCCTGTTGGAAGTGTCACATGTTCTGTTGGAAGTGTCACAAGTCCTCTTGGAAGTGTCACAAGTCCTGTTGGAAATGTCACAAGTCCTGTTGGAAGTGTCACGAGTCCTGTTGGAAGTGTCACAAGTCCTGTTGGAAGTGTCACATGTTCTGTTGGAAGTGTCACAAGTCCTCTTGGAAGTGTCACAAGTCCTGTTGGAAATGTCACAAGTCCTGTTGGAAGTGTCACGAGTCCTGTTGGAAGTGTCACAAGTCCTGTTGGAAGTGTCAGTGGTCCTGTTGTGTCACGGGTCGTGTTGGAAGTGTCTCAGATCCTGTTGGAAGTGTCACATATCCTGTTAAAAGTGCCACAGGTCATATTGGAAGTGTCACATATGATGTTGGAATTGTCACAGAAGTTGTACACGCTGTGTCAACTTACACTCTGTGCCAGCTTACACTCTGTGTCAACTTACACGCTGTCAACTTACATGCTGTGTCAACTTACATGCTGTGTCAACTTACACTCTGTGTCAACTTACACGCTGCGTCAAGAGACACGCTGTGTCATGAGACACGCTGTGTCCACTTACACGCTGTGTCAACTTACACGCTGTGTCAACTTACATGCTGTGTCAACTTACACGCTGTGTCAACTTACACGCTGTGTCAACTTACACGCTGTGTCCACTTACACGCTGTGTCAACTTACACGCTGTGTCAACTTACACGCTGTGTCAACTTACACGCTGTGTCAACTTACACGCTGTGTCCACTTACATGCTGTGTCAACTTACACGCTGTGTCAACTTACACTCTGTGTCAACTTACATGCTGTGTCAACTTACATGCTGTGTCAACTTACACGCTGTGTCCACTTACATGCTGTGTCAACTTACACGCTGTGTCAACTTACACTCTGTGTCAACTTACATGCTGTGTCAACTTACATGCTGTGTCAACTTACACGCTGTGTCAACTTACATGCTGTGTCAAGAGACATGCTGTGTCAAGAGACATGCTGTGTCAAGAGACACGCTGTGTCAACTTACATGCTGTGTCAAGAGACATGCTGTGTCAACTTACACTCTGTGTCAACTTACATGCTGTGTCAACTTACATGCTGTGTCAACTTACATGCTGTGTCAAGAGACATGCTGTGTCAAGAGACATGCTGTGTCAAGAGACACGCTGTGTCAACTTACATGCTGTGTCAACTTACACGCTGTGTCAACTTACATGCTGTGTCAAGAGACATGCTGTGTCAACTTACATGCTGTGTCCACTTACACGCTGTGTCAACTTACATGCTGTGTCAAGAGACATGCTGTGTCAAGAGACACGCTGTGTCAACTTACATGCTGTGTCAACTTACACGCTGTGTCAACTTACATGCTGTGTCAAGAGACATGCTGTGTCAACTTACACGCTGTGTCCACTTACACGCTGTGTCAACATACACGCTGTCAACTTACACTCTGTGTCAACTTACACTCTGTGTCAACTTACACTCTGTGTCAACTTACACTCTGTGTCAACTTACACTCTGTGTCAATTTACACGCTGTGTCAAGAGACACAGCACACTGGGCTGGCCCAGCGTTGCCACTATTGCTGACGTCAGCAGGAAGTGACGCAATGGGCAGACAGATGTGGCGCCGTGAGTTGGCTGGCGTTGAAATGTTTGCATTTCCCAGTGTCAGCGTTGACTCGAGCAGAAGAAAGCGAATCACCACGAGAAGTCTGCTCCCCAAGCCTCCACATACTCTTTGTCTGAGACCACTGAGCAGCGATACATGAGAAAATACGGTGCTTATGCAAATAGTAAATTTAGTAATTACAGTAGGCCGCACGTTGTTTCTTGGAATAAGAGGAAAATGTGATTAATGTTTCAAGCAATGTATAAAACCCCCCAAGTAAATAACTTCATTGTTTTCGTAGCAAATAGCGACTCAGAATGACGTCACACCACAGAATGAGATGCGTGCCGAGAGGAAGAGGCACTTTTTGAGAAACTTCCGCGCTGTTTGCAGACGCTTGCTGGCTCCGGACTAGCTTGTCAGGCCTGATTCACGCCTTGTGCGTCCTCAGCTCCCGGAAAACTTCGGAGAGCTCCGGTGTTTTTGTCCGCCGGCTTCCGCCCCACCAGCAGTAAGTCCTCGCTTCTTACCTCTGCACTCGCGCGCCAGAGCGTGTTCAAACGGCCCGAGGTGCACCCCGGGGTCCCTCCACTCTCCGCTAGGGGGAGTCCTGTGCGCTTTCATGCGAGTGGGACTGGCGTTGGAAAAGGGCGACAACTCCATATTTCTCTAAAACGCCTGCCAGAGTTACAATTCCTGCGCATGATGACCATTGTCGTCTGCCTTAAAGCAGCACGAGGCATTTAAAAGCGGAGGGGAAGACACTTTTAGGACTGTCTCTTCCTCCTTTAAGATCTCTGGCGAGAGCTTCTGGCCGTGGCGAGGTCAACCCGAGGCTGGATCACTGGGGCGTGTTGTGGATTTGACCGTTGCTTTTTTGGTGGCTTTTACCCGGATTTCTACCGAAGAAAAAGTTGCTACCTGAATGCACTGACCACATTCTGAAGACAGGCAATGCAATGAAGGGCTCGTAAAACAGCTCAGGCGTGCCGGAGTTCCGAGCGAACGCAATGAAAGGCTTGAGACGGCAGACAGGCGAGGAGCGGTGCACCTTCAAGGGCAACACCAAAGGAGGGAAGGCCCAGGGGCTTGGAGGAAACGAGCGCGCTCTGCTTTTATGTCCCCTGGGGATCTGTTGAGGTGGCGTATGAAAGTTTTTATGAACCAAGTGGCAACCCAGCATATGGCCCCCGGGGAACATGACATGAACGTGGCAATGAAATGATTTTGGTGAAACTCGTGCCTTTCTCTTTTCTTATGTTGCAAGTGTTTGAACAACTCAAATGGTGACTCGTTTGGGCCGCGAAGATAATCATGAAATAGTTAGTGTCTGTTACTTTGCACGAGTGCCCTACGTGCTTCGTCGAGCTCACCAACGTGGCTGAAAAACTCTTATGACTCAAATGATACGTAAACTTCTTCACGAAGTTCTCTCTCTCTCTCTCTCTCTCTCTCTCTCTCTCTCTCTCTCTTCTTATTTTCTCTCTTGCTTTCTCTCCCTCTCTTTCTCTCTCTTTCTTTCTCTATCTCTTTCTTTCTCTCTCTTTTTACATCCCTGAACACCTTTCTGTCTATATTAAACAAGTACTTTTCAGCAGAACACTCACTTTTTATTTTCCTATAGAAAGAATACCTGACACTGCTGCACAGATCAAGGGAGGTAATTACCAGATTTCGAATGGGCATAACTGAGTTGTACATCCATAAACATAGATACACAAAAGACGCTCATGTAACTCTTTATCCATTATGTAGAGAGGAAGATGAAGACGAACACCACTTTTTATTTGTTTGTCCTGCTCTGCAGGACCTACGTGAACATTACTTGTCTATTCACGTAGAAGAACATTGTCAAAATCCTGAAAAGACTATTCTGAGTAATGACAGCGAGATAAAAATAAGAGCTACTAGTATACACTTATAAACAGCTTTTCAACGCAGATCTTACGCTGTAACTTTTCTCGAAAGCAACGGTATCTATTTTTATAAACGTTAGTATGACTTGTCTGTTGCAGATCGCTGTCATAGATATCGCACCCGATGTGAAAGTGTATGATATATGTATGTCACTGAAATAGGCCGGTGGCCTCTTCAGTAAACCATTCGTTCGATCGTTCGTTCTCTCTCTTTCTACCCTCCCTCCCTCTCCCATAGCCACCCTCCCTCTCGTCCTCCTCCTCCTCTGTCCACCTCTCCCTCCTCTCCAACCTGTCTGTCTCCGTTTTTTCGTCCTCCTCTGTCCATCTCTCCCTCTCCAATCTGTCTCCACTTTCTCGTCCTCTTCTGTCCATCTCTCTCTCTCTCTCTCTCTCTCTCTCTCTCTCTCTCTCTCTCTCTCTCTCTCTCTCTCTCTCTCTCTCTCTCTCTCTCTCTCTCTCTCTCTCTCTCCAACCTGTCTCCGCTTTCTCGTCCTCTTCTATCCATCTCTCTCTCTCTCTCTCTCTCTCTCTCTCTCTCTCTCTCTCTCTCTCTCTCTCTCTCTCTTTCTCCAACCTGTCTCCGCTTTCTCGTGCTGGTCTTCCTCAATATCCCACTTGCCCTCCTCCTCTGCTGCCTACTCCTTCTCCAGACAGTTTAAAGGGGGAGCACTCTTGCGAGACGATTTTATGGCGGGAAGGACTGCCGGTGACTGGAGAGCAAATCCACCCGACAAAGCCTCCCACTTACACTCGGGTATCGCCTGTCCACCCGGCCGCGACTCTACCCACCTCTGACGAGGCGATAAGCTCCACATTGGGGTGCCGACAATACAACAATGTTCAGGCAGGCGGGGTAGCTTCCCACCTTAATGCCGGTAATTGCGCCCTGCAGATCGCCTGTCCGAAATTATAACGCCATTTCGCCGCCGTCACCAGCCAACGCGTGTCCAGCCAGACTGGGGTGGGCTTGGGCTAAGCAGCGCCACCCGCCTTGGAGCACGCCCATCCCCACACCCGACAGCCATCCCGACAGCCACCCGACAGCCAACCCGGCAGCCATCCCGACAGCCAACCCGGCAGCCACCCCGACAGGCTCGCCGAAACTCTACTAGCAACGAAAAAGAATGCTACTAATCCTCATAGTAAGACTAGTAAGTAGTAGAAACTTGATTATTTTTCACTCTGACAGTTCACAAACCCGGAGCAAGCCGCCATTGCACAGAGGCAAACTACAAGGTACTACCCTTGAGAGCGGTGCGAATCCTTCGCTCTTGCTTCCAAACGATTTCTTCTGATTAAAAAGCGGACCTTGCCACGCGATCAACAAAGTTCTGCCAAGGCCACAGCGATGCCACAACAATGAAGACAGAGAGGACCAGTGCCAACACCTGACACAGCAGTGAAAAGCCACGTCACAGTCTGGCTTCCGACCTCTAGGAGGCAATCCTTGAACGTCTGCTGACTCATAGCAAACTATGGAACAGACGAAATTGATAACCTCCAGACAAACTCATCAATTAGTGTAGGAGGAACAGCGCTATCACAAGGAATGACCACAGCTGCCCATTTGTCGCACAGCTCCATTTCACACTCGGAGGAGCTGTGGCTTTATCATGCACATCAGTGCACGTGTGTCCTGGAGGAGTCGTTGGAGGTTGCCGCATTCCGTCTTGCTGTCCTCAGTGGACTCCAGCACCCTCCCCGGCATGCACTGCGCGAGTGTTGCTGCTGGAGGTCAGGGTTCATGTCCTGGAAAGAGACTCCGTCTCCCCTGGCAGGCACACCTCCTTTTCCTCCTGACCCGTCTCCGTCTGCTTTCCTCACATCCTTGTTCTTCTTTTTGGGGGGAATTCCCTCCTCTCTCAACTCTTGTGCCTTTTCTTAACTTTCCCCAACTGTTATCACTGCCGTTTCTGTCTGCCTTTCCCCTCTAGCGATTCCCAAACGTTTTTCGCCCCCCCCCCCCCCCCCCCCCCCCCCTGGTTCCTCATCTCCAGCTACGTTTTATTCTCACTCATGCAGAGCGTTGCCCCCTACCTGCGTGGGGCAGGAAGGACATGGAGGAGGGGGGGGGGGGGACTGGAGATGGGACGTGGACCTGGTGGACGTCCTTGACGGTCAGGTGGGGGGACCTCGTGTGCAACACTGCGTTTCCCCGAGGCCCGAGTTGGGGCAAACATTGAGCACTGAGAGTTGGGGCGAACATTGAGCACTGAGAGTTGTGGCGGACATTGAGCACTGAGAGTTGGGGCGGACATTGAGCACTGAGAGTTGGGGCGGACATTGAGCACTGAGAGTTGGGGCGGACATTGAGCACTGAGAGTTGGGGCGGACACTGAGCACTGAGAGTTGGGGCGGACATTGAGCACTAAGAGTTGGGGCACACATTGAGCACTGAGAGTTGGGGCGGACATTGAGCCCTAAGAGTTGGGGCACACATTGAGCACTGAGAGTTGGGGCGGACATTGAGCCCTAAGAGTTGGGGCGGATATTGAGCACAGAGAGATGGGGCGGACATTGAGCACTGAGAGTTGAGGCGGACATTGAGCACTGAGAGTTGGGGTGGACATTGAGCACTGAGAGTTGGGGAGGACATTGAGCACTGAGAGTTGGGGCGGACATTGAGCACTGAGAGTTGGGGTGGACATTGAGCACTGAGAGTTGGAGCACACATTGAGCACTGAGAGTTGGGGCGGACATTGAGCACTGAGAGTTGGGGCGGACATTGAGCACTGAGAGTTGGGGCGGACATTGAGCACTGAGAGTTGGAGAGGACATTGAGCACTGAGAGTTGGGGCGGACATTGAGCACTGAGAGTTGGGGCGGACATTGAGCACTGAGAGTTGGGGCGGACATTGAGCACTGAGAGTTGGGGCGGACATTGAGCACTGAGAGTTGGGGCGGACATTGAGCACTGAGAGTTGGGGCGGACATTGAGCACTGAGAGTTGGAGAGGACATTGAGCACTGAGAGTTGGGGCGGACATTGAGCACTGAGAGTTGGGGCGGACATTGAGCACTGAGAGTTGGGGCGGACATTGAGCACTGAGAGTTGGGGCGGACATTGAGCACTGAGAGTTGGGGCGGACATTGAGCACTGAGAGTTGGGGCGGACATTGAGCACTGAGAGTTGGGGCGGACATTGAGCACTGAGAGTTGGAGAGGACATTGAGCACTGAGAGTTGGGGCGGACATTGAGCACTGAGAGTTGGGGCGGACATTGAGCACTGAGAGTTGGGGCGGACATTGAGCACTGAGAGTTGGAGCGGACATTGAGCACTGAGAGTTGGGGCGGACATTGAGCACTGAGAGTTGGGGCGGACATTGAGCACTGAGAGTTGGGGCGGACATTGAGCACTGAGAGTTGGGGCGGACATTGAGCACTGAGAGTTGGGGCGGACATTGAGCACTGAGAGTTGGGGCGGACATTGAGCACTGAGAGTTGGGGCACACATTGAGCACTGAGAGTTGGGGCGGACATTGAGCACTGAGAGTTGGGGCGGACATTGAGCACTGAGAGTTGGGGCGGACATTGAGCACTGAGAGTTGGAGAGGACATTGAGCACTGAGAGTTGGGGCGGACATTGAGCACTGAGAGTTGGGGCGGACATTGAGCACTGAGAGTTGGGGCGGACATTGAGCACTGAGAGTTGGGGCGGACATTGAGCACTGAGAGTTGGGGCGGACATTGAGCACTGAGAGTTGGGGCGGACATTGAGCACTGAGAGTTGGGGCGGACATTGAGCACTGAGAGTTGGGGCGGACATTGAGCACTGAGAGTTGGGGCGGACATTGAGCACTGAGAGTTGGGGCGGACATTGAGCACTGAGAGTTGGGGCGGACATTGAGCACTGAGAGTTGGGGCGGACATTGAGCACTGAGAGTTGGGGCGGACATTGAGCACTGAGAGTTGGGGCGGACATTGAGCACTGAGAGTTGGGGCGGACATTGAGCACTGAGAGTTGGGGCGACATTGAGCACTGAGAGTTGGGGCGGACATTGAGCACTGAGAGTTGGGGCGGACATTGAGCACTGAGAGTTGGGGCGGACATTGAGCACTGAGAGTTGGGGCGGACATTGAGCACTGAGAGTTGGGGCGGACATTGAGCACTGAGAGTTGGGGCGGACATTGAGCACTGAGAGTTGGGGCGGACATTGAGCACTGAGAGTTGGGGCGGACATTGAGCACTGAGAGTTGGGGCGGACATTGAGCACTGAGAGTTGGGGCGGACATTGAGCACTGAGAGTTGAGGCGGACATTGAGCACTGAGAGTTGGGGCGGACATTGAGCACTGAGAGTTGAGGCACACATTGAGAACTGAGAGTTGGGGCGGACATTGAGCACTGAGAGTTGAAGCACACATTGAGCACTGAGAGTTGGGGCGGACATTGAGCACTGAGAGTTGGGGCACACATTGAGCACTGAGAGTTGAAGCACACATTGAGCACTGAGAGTTGAAGCACACATTGAGCACTGAGAGTTGGGGCGGACATTGAGCACTGAGAGTTGGGGCACACATTGAGCACTGAGAGTTGAGGCGGACATTGAGCACTGAGAGTTGGGGCGGACATTGAGCACTGAGAGTTGGGGCGGACATTGAGCACTGAGAGTTGGGGCGGACATTGAGCACTGAGAGTTGGGGCGGACATTGAGCACTGAGAGTTGGGGCGGACATTGAGCACTGAGAGTTGGAGAGGACATTGAGCACTGAGAGTTGGGGCGGACATTGAGCACTGAGAGTTGGGGCGGACATTGAGCACTGAGAGTTGGGGCGGACATTGAGCACTGAGAGTTGGGGCGGACATTGAGCACTGAGAGTTGGGGCGGACATTGAGCACTGAGAGTTGGAGAGGACATTGAGCACTGAGAGTTGGGGCGGACATTGAGCACTGAGAGTTGGAGAGGACATTGAGCACTGAGAGTTGGGGCGGACATTGAGCACTGAGAGTTGGGGCGGACATTGAGCACTGAGAGTTGGGGCGGACATTGAGCACTGAGAGTTGGGGCGGACATTGAGCACTGAGAGTTGGGGCGGACATTGAGCACTGAGAGTTGGAGAGGACATTGAGCACTGAGAGTTGGGGCGGACATTGAGCACTGAGAGTTGGGGCGGACATTGAGCACTGAGAGTTGGGGCGGACATTGAGCACTGAGAGTTGGGGCGGACATTGAGCACTGAGAGTTGGGGCGGACATTGAGCACTGAGAGTTGGGGCGGACATTGAGCACTGAGAGTTGGGGCGGACATTGAGCACTGAGAGTTGGGGCGGACATTGAGCACTGAGAGTTGGGGCGGACATTGAGCACTGAGAGTTGGGGCGGACATTGAGCACTGAGAGTTGGGGCGGACATTGAGCACTGAGAGTTGGGGCACACATTGAGCACTGAGAGTTGGGGCGGACATTGAGCACTGAGAGTTGGGGCGGACATTGAGCACTGAGAGTTGGGGCGGACATTGAGCACTGAGAGTTGGGGCGGACATTGAGCACTGAGAGTTGGGGCGGACATTGAGCACTGAGAGTTGGGGCGGACATTGAGCACTGAGAGTTGGGGCGGACATTGAGCACTGAGAGTTGGAGAGACATTGAGCACTGAGAGTTGGGGCGGACATTGAGCACTGAGAGTTGGGGCGGACATTGAGCACTGAGAGTTGGGGCGGACATTGAGCACTGAGAGTTGGGGCGGACATTGAGCACTGAGAGTTGAGGCGGACATTGAGCACTGAGAGTTGGGGCGGACATTGAGCACTGAGAGTTGGGGCGGACATTGAGCACTGAGAGTTGGGGCGGACATTGAGCACTGAGAGTTGGGGCGGACATTGAGCACTGAGAGTTGGGGCGGACATTGAGCACTGAGAGTTGGGGCGGACATTGAGCACTGAGAGTTGGGGCGGACATTGAGCACTGAGAGTTGGGGCGGACATTGAGCACTGAGAGTTGGGGCGGACATTGAGCACTGAGAGTTGGGGCGGACATTGAGCACTGAGAGTTGGGGCGGACATTGAGCACTGAGAGTTGGAGAGAACATTGAGCACTGAGAGTTGGGGCGGACATTGAGCACTGAGAGTTGGGGCGGACATTGAGCACTGAGAGTTGGGGCGGACATTGAGCACTGAGAGTTGGAGAGGACATTGAGCACTGAGAGTTGGAGAGGACATTGAGCACTGAGAGTTGGAGAGGACATTGAGCACTGAGAGTTGGGGCGGACATTGAGCACTGAGAGTTGGGGCGGACATTGAGCACTGAGAGTTGGAGAGAACATTGAGCACTGAGAGTTGGGGCGGACATTGAGCACTGAGAGTTGGGGCGGACATTGAGCACTGAGAGTTGGGGCGGACATTGAGCACTGAGAGTTGGAGAGGACATTGCGCACTGAGAGTTGGAGAGGACATTGAGCACTGAGAGTTGGAGAGGACATTGAGCACTGAGAGTTGGGGCGGACATTGAGCACTGAGAGTTGGGGCGGACATTGAGCACTGAGAGTTGGGGCGGACATTGAGCACTGAGAGTTGGAGAGAACATTGAGCACTGAGAGTTGGGGCGGACATTGAGCACTGAGAGTTGGAGAGAACATTGAGCACTGATAGTTGGGGCGGACATTGAGCACTGAGAGTTGGGGCGGACATTGAGCACTGAGAGTTGGGGCGGACATTGAGCACTGAGAGTTGGGGCGGACATTGAGCACTGAGAGTTGGGGCGGACATTGAGCACTGAGAGTTGGGGCGGACATTGAGCACTGAGAGTTGGAGAGAACATTGAGCACCGAGAGTTGGGGCGGACATTGAGCACTGAGAGTTGGGGCGGACATTGAGCACTGAGAGTTGGGGCGGACATTGAGCACTGAGAGTTGGAGAGGACATTGAGCACTGAGAGTTGGAGAGGACATTGAGCACTGAGAGTTGGGGCGGACATTGAGCACTGAGAGTTGGGGCGGACATTGAGCACTGAGAGTTGGGGCGGACATTGAGCACTGAGAGTTGGGGCGGACATTGAGCACTGAGAGTTGGGGCGGACATCGAGCACTGAGAGTTGGGGCGGACATTGAGCACTGAGAGTTGGGGCGGACATTGAGCACTGAGAGTTGGAGAGAACATTGAGCACTGAGAGTTGGGGCGGACATTGAGCACTGAGAGTTGGAGAGAACATTGAGCACTGATAGTTGGGGCGGACATTGAGCACTGAGAGTTGGGGCGGACACTGAGCACTGATAGTTGGGGCGGACATTGAGCACTGAGAGTTGGGGCGGACATTGAGCACTGAGAGTTGGAGAGAACATTGAGCACTGAGAGTTGGGCGGACATTGAGCACTGAGAGTTGGGGCGGACATTGAGCACTGAGAGTTGGGGCGGACATTGAGCACTGAGAGTTGGGGCGGACATTGAGCACTGAGAGTTGGAGAGGACATTGAGCACTGAGAGTTGGGGCGGACATTGAGCACTGAGAGTTGGGGCGGACATTGAGCACTGAGAGTTGGAGAGGACATTGAGCACTGAGTGTTGG
>JAWQFJ010009562.1:7500-14082 GCA_034096865.1 Theodoxus fluviatilis | reverse complement strand
GCCTGCCGACCGTCGGGAACCCATGCCTGTCGTCCCAGGCACTCCGACCGAACAGCATTGGCGACCACCAGCCGTCCACCCTTGAGAGAGAGAGAGAGATAGAGAGAGAGAGATAGAGAGAGAGACATAGAGAGAGAGATAGAGAGAGAGAGAGATAGAGAGAGAGATAGAGAGAGAGAGACAGAGAGAGAGATAGAGAGAGAGAGATAGAGAGAGAGATAGAGAGAGATAGAGAGAGAGACAGAGAGAGAGATAGAGAGAGAAAGAGAGAGAGAGAGAGAGAGAAATTGTTTATTTCCTTATGACTACTGAAAAATGAACTATTCATGCAGATGTAACTGTGCATTTGAAATTACTGTTGTTATCATACTTGCATGCCGTGCTATTCTCTTCCATGTGTAGGACAACGCCAGACGGGGTGACGAGTTCATGAACATGATTCAGCCAGTGGCAGCTTATGTTCCGTACATGACCTGCCCAGGCAATCATGAATATTCATAGTAAGTTCTTCTCTCTCTTTTTTCTTTACTACTACAAATCAAATGAGTGTGCAATGCACGGGCATTTTGGTACGTGTTTGTCTGGCCGCTTGCGTGCGTGCTTACTAGGTGCGAGTTTATGCATATTTACGCATGTGTGTATGCGCGCGCGCGCGAGCGCGCATGTGTATGTGTGCATGTGTGTGTGTGTGTGTGTGCGAGTTTGCGTGTGTGTGTATGCGCGTTTGTCTAAGCGCGCGCCCATGCGCGTACATTTAATGGATCTGTGGCTGGTGTGTGAATGTCTGAATAGATGGTCATGGGGGAAAATGTCTGCCTGGTAGATCATATCCAATTTAGATATCATTACGGATGTGCTTTCCCACTAATTCCGAGTTACTCTCGTCTCTTGTAAGCGACAATAAAAGAGTCAACATAAAATTTCATTGCATTAATTGTTTTATTGAAATATTCCATTCCTGCAAAACAGTGGATAAAAAACTAAAATATATTGGAAACCGATTTCCAGAAAATGTTTTGAAAGTCAGTGTATGAAAGCAGAATTCTAAGAACGTTATTGGACGTGTTCCATGGATCTAAGCTGGAGTATTCTCTTAACAAATGTATGGATAGGTGAAACGGGAGAGTATGTAAGAATAAGTTTGTTTGAACATAGTTGACCACCAAGATATAACTCTCTTCTTTTTTTCTCCAGTAACTTTTCGAACTACAAGTACCGATTTGTAATGCCTGGTGATGAAGACTCCACGAACATGTTCTACAGGTAGGTTGTCAGCCATTTCTAGGATGCTCTGAGGACAGACTTTCAAGGAGAGCTCCTCCATTCTCAAAATACCTGTAACGCCCATTGGACAGGAGGCGAGTTCCCACATTGCACAAGGACGCGCTCCGCATGACGCTTCCTGTGCTGACGTCATGGCCTGCCACGCGTGCAGCCAGCGGCGCCGCCAAACCTCGTGTGGCATGCAATAGAAACTGTCCTATTTTGCGTCGCGTCGCTAGCGTCAGCCAAACATATCTCCCAATGAGAGAACGCAACTTATGCTACTGCCTCATTCGCACAAAGCACTATTCCAATGATGGGAGGCTTGATGACGGACACTGCGATGAAGAAAGTGAGCTCTATTGAGGTCGGCTTTTGAAATAGTGTGACCGATTTCTTACAAATGATATGCTATCTTATTCATGCAAGAACTTGCTTCCGAAGAGACAGTGGTAACTGTTCTGGCAAGTAGTCATGACAGATACTAATAGAGGAGGGAGTTCTGATTCTATGGGTTTACTGAAGAAATTCTGAAGAGATCTTCTCGTAGTCAAAGATGTCTCAAAACGAACTAAGACGGAAGTGGTTGAGAAGACGTGCGAGTTGTGTGCCCTCTGTTGCCCCTAGGGCGCTGGTCAGATGGTGTAGCAAGTATTTCCGCTGTCATCTAGACCTGCTAGGGTCGCCATGGTCCATCTCCTATGATGCCGCGAAGTTCAGAGTTGTATTCAGTGCATAAGACCTTGACCTGTCAGGCATCTGGTAGGGGCAAAAGGGGAAATGAAGACATAAGAGAGCAGTAGAGGGAGTTTGTAGTCCCTGTGGTTGTGAAACATTGCAGATAAAATCATTGCATTTTCTTGAGCAATCAAATCTGCTGTGCTCATAAAAAATATTTTCCAATGCAGCTTCAACATGGGGCCTGTCCACATCGTTTCCTACTCGACCGAGTTTTACTACGAGTCCCCGGAGTACACAGCCATGAAGCGGCAGCATGATTGGATCGAAAAGGATCTGCAGGTCAGTGAGGAAGATATTTTTTCCTTCCAAATTGGCGTCGAGTGTTCTGAGGACTTTTCGTATAAAGAAACTCGTTTTTCTTATCTACTAATATGTTACCCTTGACTCCAGTCGTTGTGCCAGTAAATATTTTGCTTGGAATGAAGAGCTAAGTGGAGCCGTTGCCACACGTCACACAACGAGGTGTTCGTATGCTGAAAGTAGGGACCGCCGCCACGACGGTTCGAGCATTCACACTTCAAACTGTTGTACATCGTAATGTGCAGGAGGCCAACAAGCCAGAGAACAGAGCGGAGCGTCCCTGGATCATCGCAATGGGTCACAGACCCATGTACTGCTCCAACTCGGATGACGATGACTGCACCAAATACCAGAGCAGGGTGAGTACTCGCTGTCCTCCACAGAGTGCTCACACTGTGTGTGTGTGTGTGTGTGTGTGAGAGAGAGAGAAAGAGAGAGAGAGAGAGAGAGAGAGAATAGGCCTATATCCGTACTTGTCATAGTCTACACTTTTCATGCACTCTCACTTTGTCAAAGTGCGTCCATGTTGCATGTGCAAAAAGATGTGCGTGCATCTCTCTCTCTGTCTTTCTCTCTCTCTCTCTCTCTTTCTCTCTCTCTTTCTCTCTCTCTCTCTCTCTCTCTCTCTTTGTATCTGTGTGCCTTTGTCTATATATCTGTCTTTGTCTGTCTGTCTTTGTCTTTCTCTGTCTCCGTTTCTCTGGCTCTCTGTGTCTATTTTTCTCTCTGCCTGCCTGCCTGCCTGCCTCCCTGCCTGTGTGTCTGTCTGTATGTCTATCTCCCCCCCTCTCTTCTCTAGCATACTCACATTGATAATGTAGGCATCGTCATTCGTAAGAGTCTCCTCCTTGCAGGTGAAAAACGGGTATGCAGGTGGACCCGGAATCGAGGATCTCTTCTACAAGTACGGGGTGGATCTGATTTTCGAGGCTCACGAGCACTCCTACGAAAGACTGTGGCCCATGTACAACTACACGGTATGTCCCTTGCAATGGCTACTGTCAACCAATCAGGCATGCATGAAGCTTGAATCAGCATATAGTTTAATCTTTGCTTCTGATGGGTGGGGTAGGCTTCTCTCATTTTCTCACAGATTTAGAAAGACAAGGGGATAAATATCAGGGTTCCAACAAAGAAAAAGTCATGAAACCCGGCAAGTTGCAATAATGTTGACAACAATATATTTTTGAAGCCAGTCTTTCTGCTTTCATTTTGTCATGGATCTGACAATCAAAAATTTTCAAGACATTAAACTTCATTCGTGCTGAATATTTGCGTCCACACGCACACTCAACAGTAGTTTAATATTCGGGGAAAATCAAATCAGTTCAATCTTTTCTCAAATGTATAATTGTCATGATTGTTCTTCACAGATTATGAACGGCAGCTACGAACATCCCTACACCAACCCAAGGGCCCCTGTACACATCGTGACAGGCTCTGCTGTACGTACACTCACGGTCGAACGATAATCAAGCTGCTTCGCCCAGAAATAGCTGTGGAGTGCTGCTTAATCGTGCTCTTTTCCAAACATGATATCAAAGAATTGTCGAGTTACGACCGCCTTATGATGGATGGTTGTCATGATTAACTTCGATGTGCTGCTTCCATGAGTAAAGTATTGCACAGATGTTTTCGGAAATGAGGCTTCGGAATTTTCTCTTCTGAAATACGAATACTCAATGAATGGATGAATATACCAAATCCAGTGGCTTATCTCAGGATATGAATATAATTAAATTTGCATATTATGATTGCAGGCGCACCATGAAATAGCTTTGATAATTCATTTCAAAGTGTAGTCATACTGAAACTGGCGGACAAAGTATTGTATGGTTGCATACGAAGAAAAAACATTTGCCTTTTCTATTCCACAATACAAATCACTGAATGGAATTAAAAACAACAACTTCTCATACTTGAAAACATTCTCTCTTTTTTTTCAGGGCTGCCAGGAGGATCTGGATCCGTTCGTGTATCAACCTCAGCCCTGGTCTGCCTTCCGCTGTGACGACTACGGCTACACCCGTATGAACGCCACCCGTACCCATCTGGACATGGAGCAGATATCCGTGGACAAGGTGAGTGGAGAGCCTCCCTGTGTGTGTAACTTTGAACGCCCCTGGCTGGAGTGAGTTTGCTTGCTCCTTTGTAGTCTCGCCGTGAACAATCTGCCTGCATTTTTCTCACATGGAGTGGGAATATATCCATTATGAAAATAAGCATGAAGTGGCCGCTCGTCTCTTAAAATGAACGACTCTTTATGTCCAGTATGCCATTATGTCAAGAATGAAGGCAGCCAGTCGTTTTCTCCTCTATTGACGACTGTTTTCCCCATATTATATGGACACTTTCTCTGCACCTCTGCAACGGAGTAACCGCGCCCACCCAACCCCTCCCTTTTTTCTTCTTAAATGTCAGTGTTTAGCACATAACACTTCGGTCTGTCGGAAACCCCGAATTTTCTACTGAGGCAATAGTATACGATTTTCATCCTCTGTTGTGCCTCTTTTCATTGTAGTTGTGCAGCAAGCTAGCTGGCAGCTAGCATGTCTGTATTTCTGAACAAAAAGAAAAATATTAATGTGCGAAACTGAATGCTTGGGATGAAATGGTTTGTCTGTCTTGTTGTAAAGACGCACTCTGACAGCTGATCCAGGCGAGTAGCTAGACCACCTTTTCGTCGCAGGTCTACAGGGATCTCTCCATATCTCGTTTGGTAGTATATTTGCTGTATTGGACCTTGTAAGATAGACTGTCCTGTCCTGATGTTGAACTATGAAAAGATGTCAGTCCATTGTATGCAAAAGTGTCAAACTCAGTTTGTTTTATTCGATTTCCAGGGCGGATTCCAGGTGGTGGATAAGGTCAGCATCATAAAGGATAAACACGGACCTTACCAATAGACAAAGAAATGACTAAACCCCAACAAATAATATCTTCAGACTCATATACTGCAAGAACTGTACATCTTTAACAAACAAAACATGTCTTGAATTCCATTTTCCCCTTTATTCTTCCCTTGTTGACGTGAAAGATTTTCCGGTAGTGCTGATTTTCGCAGTGTTAAGAGCTCTCATCTTGTGAATAAATTTTTGTCACACTTTCAATGTTTTTAGTTATTTGTGGTGAATGAGAAATTGTCCACCTCAGTGTTTTCCACTTAATCCTTTGCCTTCATCATGTTCATGCATGCACGCTGGCACACTCGCTCATGCACATACGCACACAGGATCCTGCCTGCCTCCACCTTCCTCACTGTGTGTGTGTGTGTGTGTGTGCGTGCGTGCGTGTGTGTGCGTGTGTGTGTGTGTGTGTGTGTGTGTGTGTGTGTGTGTATGTGTGTGTGTGTGTGTGTGTGTGTGTGTGAGTGTTACATGGATTTCATTAAACTTGGATAAAAACGGTCCCGGGCAATTATAAGATTTTTAATCAATCATTCGAAATAATAACTTCCCATAATCAGAGGTAGAAAAAAAATTAAAGTGGAATCACTCATAAAATGGATTTCCCACTCCGCAAAAAGGGGTAAAAGAAAAGATGTTATTTTACATCTGGCTCATCTACGACTTCCTCCCAAATAACTATCCTTCTAACATTCACCCCCACACCTAGTGTCCTCTACTCCAAGGGAGAGACACAGGTACAAGAAAATATTCAACTCCAACGGAGAATTTCTACACACAAGTAATTCATCAACCTCAAAAAGCGCATCTACTTCTCCGACCAGGAGAAGAGGAGTGAGGGAAAATGTGGCCAGACCCGACACCAGTGAGGAGCAAGCTCTATGGCAACCTGGAGGAGCTGCGGAGAACAGCTGCATTGTGCGGGCGACTGGCGCAATCATCTAGCGATCGACAAGAAGAAGAACCTCAAAAAGTAATTGCAAAGCATAGATAAAACGTTAATGGAGAATTATAAGCAAAAGAAATATTACGGTCAACCTGCTCACATGAAACTAATAAAACGTATGTCAGCCCTTGACAGAAAAGGACTACTTCGACCAACCTTCCATCTCTCTCTTCGTCTCTCTGAGTCACTCACTCCCTCACTCAGTAGGCACGTCTGCCGGGCCGACCGTCCGTTCTTCTCTTCGTCTGCTTCTCTCTTCTCTTCGTCTGCTTCTCTCTTCTCTTCGTCTGCTTCTCTCTTCTCTTCGTCTGCTTCTCTCTGCTCTTCGTCTGCTTCTCTGCTGTGTGGGGACCGATCTCTATTCTCTGTCTTCTTGCGCTCTCTGGTATAACTATCTTTTCACTACCAACTCAAAGCCCATTTCTA
>JAWQFJ010009562.1:0-2500 GCA_034096865.1 Theodoxus fluviatilis | reverse complement strand
CAAATTGGCTACCCCATGGTAAAGGTAAAAAGGTGTGGTTTTTTTTATAGCGACTTACACCATTTGTCTGGGTCTCAAACCGCGTACACTTTACCCCCTGATCACTGGGCATCTTCATCAATCCTCACTGGTACCTCACAACAAACATAGTGACAGACATTTAAGACGCACACAGTCAGGTACCAGCACCAACTCCGCTCCCTGGGGAGTATTCCAACCCGATGCTGGCGCTTGGCCGCATACTAGGGTTAATCGCACAACGTTTTTGCCAATATTGCCCTCACAGGTACCCGGTTTTACTCCTGGGTGGGGAGAAACAATGCGAGTTAAGCATCTTGCTCAAGGATGCAACTCTGGAAACCGCGCAGCTTCGAACGCCGTACCCACTGGCCGCAAGCGACTGTAGGTCCAGCGCGCTAACCACTCGGCCACAGAGCCCCATGGGCGAAGGCTGTTCCTACCAAACTGACCTGACTCTAAGCGCTCGCTGTAAGACATCCCCCGACATTCACTCGACAACTTGGTAGCGCTGCGCTGGACTGGATAGTCGATGTCGTGGTTCATTTTTTCGCATTGATCTGAAGCACCGCGCTGTCACCTCCACCGTTGAATCCTTTTGCTCATAGATCCTAATATCGTCTAAATAACATGAGTAGTATTTATTAATACCCCTATCTATCACAGTGTGAAAAATCTTCTCACTGTCTGGCAAAAATGATACACAAATGCTGTCCGGAATACCACGCAACGAGTCAGTCGGCGTTCTCGCTGATGCCATTTTGCGGCCTGCATGTGAGACCACGCGATTTCCCGCGAGAAAGGGGTGTGTCGTGGATGGGCTAATAGTTCGAATGGTTGTGAGAGGCATAGAGGAGCAGAGCCGGTGATGATTCTGAAACGGAGGCAGCAACACTTGTATTGGATCCTCAGGTCTACCGGGAGCCAATGCAATTTCTTCAACAGGGGGGTACAAGACTGGGTTCGTGGGGCTTTGAAGACAAGACGGGTGGCAGAATTTTGAACACGTTGAAGCGGAAGAGTTGTAGATTTGGGAAAGCTAATTAGAATCGAGTTGCCATAGTCCAGCCTAGAAAGTAAGTATGATGTAACTAGTGTTTTGGTGGCGTCTTCTGTGAGGTAGGGGCGAATGGAACCTATTCGTTTTAATTCCAAGCAAGCGGCCTGGCAGACTTTTAGAACGTGTTGTTTCATAGAGAGATCACTGTCTAGAAAAATGCCAAGATCACGGACAGAGTCTGAGAAACCAACAGTGCCGCCTCCTAGAGTGATAGAAGGAAGGAGAGTGAGGGTTTGGTGAAACGGATGGCTTCTGTTTTCTCGCAGTTTAGTTTCAACTTGTTGGTGGACATCCAGAGTTCAACGTCAGCAATACAAGACTGCATTGAACTGGTCATCTTGTCATATTCTGAGGAAATGGCTGAATTCTGAAGCTGAGTGTCATCGGCAAACATTTCGTGTAGAATGGAATGTCTGTCGATGAGTTCAGTCAGAGGGGAGGTATACACGATGAACAGGACAGGCCCCAGCACTGAGCCTTGAGAAACGCCAAAAAGGAGGGTGGTTTATTGAGAGGGGATGTCGTTGACAGTGATAAAGTGTCTTCTGCTTGAAGATAGGACCTGAACCAATTTAGGACTGAATTTTAAAGGCCAAAAGTGTGCTCAAGGCGGGTAGAAGAATTCCGTGGTCCATGGTATCGAAAGCGGCCGAAGAGAAGGGAAATCCCGTCCTCGTCTAAAGATTTGAGGTTGTTGTTGAGAATGCTGAGAACTGCGGTCTCTGTGCGCGGTAGGCGGATTGATGGGGAGTGAGGAGGTTGTTC
Source organism: Theodoxus fluviatilis (assembly GCA_034096865.1). Taxonomy (NCBI): domain Eukaryota; kingdom Metazoa; phylum Mollusca; class Gastropoda; order Cycloneritida; family Neritidae; genus Theodoxus; species Theodoxus fluviatilis. Next base: position 657 of record JAWQFJ010009562.1, on the reverse strand, counting down.
GCTGACAGGTGGATGGACAGTTGATGCAGGACGATTTTTTCTAAGATTTTTTACATGAAGGGGAGATTTGAGATGGGCCTGTAATTTTTCAGAATGTTGGGGTCCAGGGAGCTTTTCTTTAGAAGGGGCTTTATGACAGCTTTTTAAGAATCTTCAGGGACAGTGCCGGTGGAGAGGGACTCGTTAAATATTCTTGTGTTGGTGGGTAGAAGGACATCTAGGTGATCCCAAAGTAGAGTGGAGGGAATGGGGTCAAGGTCGCAGGACGTTTTGGCAGACTTCATTATGAGTTTACGTACAACATCTTCCGAGACTGGGTGAAAAACAGAGAATGGATTACCGGCAAAAGTGTCAACACAATCAGGCACATGGTCACACTGCGGAAAACTGTCACAAATGGACACAATCTTCTTACAAAAGTACTCTGAAAAAACATCAGGAAGCTTAGACATGTCATGTACAGTTGGAAGAATGACTTGTTTTGCCTTGCCAAGCATGGTGTTAACCGTGTGAAACAACTCTTTACAAGACGAAGACGCAGTGACTTTAGATGAATAGAAAGCAGTTTTGGCAGCTTCAACAAAATCTATAACTTTCTGCTTGGCGGCATCATAAATTTGCTTATGTACAGTCACAGATACCCAGCGTCGCTCGGCT
>JAWQFJ010009561.1:0-43259 GCA_034096865.1 Theodoxus fluviatilis | reverse complement strand
TTCTTAAATCATTGCAACACTTCTGTGAGGATTTGCAGGGATAGTGAGTAAGAACATGGTCATATATTCAAACCAAACATTTCATTTCAGGACATTCTGCAGAGCTTCCTTCTGCTGAGGGAAAGAGAGAGAAACTGATGCTTAAACTACAGAATGGCACCATATTTGTTTCTACGCACACGTGACAGTGTGTGTGCTATGTGCACATGTGAGCATGCAATCATTGCATTAGGAGTTAGAGGACATTGAACAGCTGTGGCAGAGGCTGCATGATGGTTTGTGCAGAGGACAGTCCATGGCTGAGGAAGGGACGTACCACGATGCCACGGCTGGTGGTGGGTGACTGCACCCGACCCCGCTGGGACATGCTGTCTGGGATGCTGGGCTTGGACCATGTCCTAGCTCCAATCTGGTTGATGGAGCCTGGGCCATATGTCTGGTAGGTTTCTGTCACTGCCTGTGTGTCTGTGGCTGTGTATGGATGCTCTGAGGTCACAGACATCCCCACACTGCTGATGCCCAGGTAGTCCATCACCAGCCTCCGCAGGCGGCGGTAGGCATCAACAATGTCATCTGCATAAAGGCAAGCGTGACAATGTTAACAATGCCCGTTTAAAGTAGACCTGTAAGATTGATGGTGTTTATAGAAGTAGACATAATGGCATCAGTTATGTCACTCATACACATGCAGAAATGAGATCATCATTTAAACAGAGGCAGATATGATACTACTAATAATGTCTCCTGTACAAAAACCTGACACATTGTTGGCAAAATTCATGAAATTGTCAGCAAATTGTCAGATAACAAGAAGGGCAAAGCCCATACGACTCACATGCGTGACCTTGACCTTTACATGACCTTGACCTTCAGGTGACCTTCAAGGTCAAGGTCAAACAACTAAACCTAGCAATGACATCATACACTAAGAAATGCTTTACACATTTTTCCTACCAAAATACATGTGGCCTTGACCCAAGGTCAAGGTCATCCAAGGTCATGCAACACAAAGCTGTTAATTCAAGACATAGGAAGCACAATGGTGCTTATTGGCACTTTCTACCATGAGATATGGTCACTTTTAGTGGTTCACTACCCCATTTTGGTCACATTTCATAAGGGTCAAAGTGACCTTGACCTTGATGATATGTGACCAAATGTGTCTCATGATGAAAGTATAACATGTGCCCCACATAATTATTAAGTTTGAAACAGTTATCTTCCATAGTTCAGGGTCCAGGTCACTTCAAAATATGTATATGTTACCGTCATGAGTGGTAATCAGGCAGAACTAGTAATGACTGTTTTTTTTAGTCATTACCAGTAATGGCTGATTCAGTCAGTGGTTACGAGTAATGACTGAAAATCTTAGGCATTACTAGAATTGACTAGCACATGTCGTGAACTGAACGCTTGATGACTAGGCAGGAGACGTAACTTTTTTTAAAGTATGATTAGACATCATGTTGACGTTGGGTTCAACGTCATGTTGTTCTTGGGTTTACTGCTTGATGATTAGACATCATGTTGACGGACCAGTGGTCAGATATACTTCACAAGTCACATGTACACTTGAAAACAAATCAGCCCGGAAGGGTGCTCTTGTTACTGAGGCCCACTTGCATTCATTCATTCAGAAGCTGCCGTCACAGCCAGACCGCATGCACCTCCACGTAGACCCGGATTACCTTGACCAGCTGGAAGACAACATTTCACTTCAGCAAGCAGAGGCAAGTCATCATCAGAGAAAACAAGCTGAAAGAATGGTGAAACGGGCCAGGGTTGAGTTAGGAGATGCCAGTGAAGGTGACAATGTTGCGATCCCTATTCCCGGTGTTGACAGAGGGAGGGGGGACCCCCGAAATCTTCTGGGTGTTGTAGTAAATCGGGATGAAAACATGATGTACACTATTGCCACCAGCAATGGAACACTGAAGGGAAAGTATTCCAGAAATCAGTTTATCCTTTGCCCGGAAAGATTGTTACCAATTGCAGACATAGAGAGAGAGAATCTGATTTCACTGAGATCAGCCGTTACTTTGTCGTCTCGTTGTAACGGCCAAGGATTTGCCAAATGCTCATGCGCAGGCGCTAGACGCTGTCAGACAAAGAAATGCTCTTGTTTCAGAAACAATCTAAAATGTAACAGCCGCTGCCACCACAGTCTGACATGCAAAAACAAAATGTGCCAATGAAAAAGTAACATACTGGAAACTGGTCGTCTTCCAATAGGTAATATAGTTTTACTAAAGCCTGTTGGGACACAAGAAATAGGTTAGTGCATTTGTGAACAGAATCGCTTGACAATCGCTAAAATAATACGCTCGTATCAGGGTTTTTATTGGGTGTACAAACATCGTGGTGTGTGACTTTTGTATTCGTGCAAATGAAAAACACCAACATTCTTTTTGCTGAATAAATTAAATAGGAGAGATGTACCCTTTATGTGTGAGTTTATTATTCTTGAAAATGAAAAAAAAAAACATTCTTTTGCTGAATCCATTCTTTCCTTTCATTCTGTCACGGTATAATAGCTTGTGTGTGTGTGTGTGTGTGTGTGTGTGTGTGGCAGAATTATTGTGTCTTAATTCCAACAACAGCAACAGTTTCACATATTGACTGACTGAAACACAGGCATTACCAGTAATGACTAATTTCGCTTGATGACGGTGAGGTCAATATGCAAATTTGGTCCTTTACGTGAAATGACTAGTCAATTCTAGTAATGCCTAAGACTTTCAGTCATTACTCGTAACCACTGACTGAATCAGTCATTACTGGTAATGACTAAAAAAAACAGTCATTACTAGTTCTGCCTGATTACCACTCATGACGGTAACATATACAATCCAACTTTGAAGAGCTCCTGTGAGCTTGACCTTGAAGCAAGGTCAACCAAACTGGTATCAAAAGATAGGGCTTACTTTGCCCTATATACCATATATAGGTGAGGTATCCAATCTCAAAAACGTCAGAGAAATTTGAGAAAATGTGAAAAATGGCTGTTTTTTAGACAACATTTATGGCCCCTGCGACCTTGACCTTGAAGCAAGGTCAAGTCACTATGTATGTTTTTTAGGCCTTGTCATCATACACCATCATGCCAAATTAAGTGTTGATAGACTTAATAACTGTCTCCGAGAAAAATCCAACGTTAACGTTTTAAACGGACGCCCGGACGGACGAAACGGGTGAGTACATAGACTCACTTTTGCTTCGCATGTGAGTCAAAAAGGCAGACATGCCCAAACATATAAGCACTGTTACTCAATGCCTCCCTCCCTTGTGATGCCTGTGCTATTGGCAGGGCTTGCAATGATGGCCCCATGGACAGTGCTACTAGACAGCATCATTAGACAAGGAGACCAATTCCACTACATGTATTTCCCACTACAGGACTTCCCACATCTCCCACCTTACAGCATTCACAAGGAAGCATGCTTTGACAGCAGCTGTTGTAATATCAGGTGTGTTTGTCTTACAGACCTCCACTTGATGCTGTAAGCTTCGTATGTAGTTGACGGGTGTTCATCCAACAACAAGGTTGTATGCATGGGTGACATGGGTCAAACTGCCAGACTTTAGCTGTATATGCAGCTGACACAATATCTTCAACAAGGTCTCTTGTACAGAGGCAATCCAGGCTACCCGCTTTTAACATAAGTATGCATACTTGGGACTCAGAGGCAAAACCATTTTACAGCTATTTATACATTTGATATGTGGGTGTATTGTTGCCAATTTCAAAAGACTGGCATATTCACACATTGGAAAACCTGTTTCTGCTGCTTAATTGCATTTATCACCTGCTTGAACCTGCATCCCACTCACTCACCTGTGTTGATCATCATGTCAAAGAAGCCAGGGTGCTCCTGGTTGTACTCGGCATACATCTGGGCACGCTTCATGGCGTACTCAATCTGCTGCTCGGAGTATAACTTCCTCTCTCGCATGCGATGCTCATGAGGTTCATTGCTCATGGGAAGGATGAGGACATAGCGAGGCTCAAAACAGGTGTTCTTGAAAGAGAGAACTCCCTGCAAAAGGAACAAGAAGGGCAAAGCCCATACGACTCACATGCTTGACCTTGACCTTTATATGACCTCGACCTTCAGGTGACCTTCAAGGTCAAGGTCAAACAACTAAACCTACCAATGACATCATACACAAAGAAATGCTTTACACATTTTTCCTACCAAAATACATGTGACCTTGACCCAAGGTCAAGGTCATCCAAGGTCATGCAACACAAAGCTGTTAATTCAAGACATAGGAAGCACAATGGTGCTTATTGGCACTTTCTACCATGAGATATAGTCACTTTTAGTGGTTCACTACCCCATTTTGGTCACATTTCATAAGGGTCAAAGTGACCTTGACCTTGATGATATGTGACCAAATGTGTCTCATGATGAAAGTATAACATGTGCCCCACATAATTATTAAGTTTGAAACAGTTATCTTCCATAGTTCAGGGTCAAGGTCACTTCAAAATATGTATACAATCCAACTTTGAAGAGCTCCTGTGACCTTGACCTTGAAGCAAGGTCAACCAAACTGGTATCAAAAGATAGGGCTTGCTTTGACCTATATACCACTTGTAGCTAAGGTCGCCATTCTCAATAACGTGGGAGAAAATTTGGAAAATGTGAAAAATGACTGTTTTTGAGACCACATTTATGGCTCCTGTGACCTTGACCTTGAAGCAAGGTCAAGTCACTATGTATGTTTTTTGAGGCCTTGTCATCATACACCATCATGCCACATTTGGTGTTGATAGACTTAATAGTCTCCGAGAAAAATCCAACGTTTAAGTTTTTTACGCCCGGACGGACGGACGGACGGACGGACGGACGGACGGACGGACGGACGGACGGACGGACGGACGACACGGCTCAGTACATAGACTCACTTTTGCTTCGCATGTGAGTCAAAAATCCAAAGTCAGTTCTCTTCCAAGCTTGTCACAGTTTATCAGTTTCTTTCACACTAAGCCCCCTGAGAGTTGGGGGTGAGAATAGACCCAATGCGATTCATAAGTGGCGAATAACTAGGAACATTGTGGCTAGACTTGTGCTTACTTGGAACTATTCTAGTGATTTTTGTGCTCAATGGCCTTACATAGCCTACAAAGGCTGATAAGCCATAAAACTCACTCCATCCATCCATCTTTTACACTAAACACCACATTTAGTTAATTCTTTTGTGTCAAACGTCTCTCAACTGCCTCCCATAAACTTTTCAAATTTACATCCTTACAGTGCTACTCATTTACCCACAAGGGAATATCTTAATGTAATACTATCTCAAATCAAAACTGTTTGCCTTGCAGTAAAATGTTCCATTCTGCGATTTTTCAAGGATGTAGAGAATGAAGACCATATGGTGCAAAACATCAGGATAGGAATGGATTTGTCAACGCAGATTAAATATGCTAAACCATAAGTACAAGCACACAAAAATAGGCTTTGACAGACAAATGATTAAATCATTTTTGTTCGATGGTCTGTCAGCCTGCCTACCAAGTCAACTCAAGCTGCCCTCCTTTTCTCCCTCTCCCCTCTGGCCTCGGCGCCACCCCCACCCTTCTGCTCCTCCTTTACCTCCAACTCCATGTGGAGAATGCAGGCAAGCCCCTCTCTGGCCACCACCTCTATGGACTCCATCTGCAGCCCATACCAATGGCCACAGAACTGGGTTGTCTCCAGAAACTGCCCCTGGAACACAAGCAACACAATGAGCAAACATCGCCAATTGCTTTGAGAAGGTACATGGACAGCAAGACATCTTTTTGCTGCAAAGGTTTGTTGATATGACCTTTTTTGTGGTCTGAATGAGACGCATTCACAACACTACCTTCTCTTATCCCTTCATATCAGCTGTCAAGTTGTGATCATAAGTTACTGAGCCCACCATGTCTGGTAGGGTCCTGTCTTCTATTTGAGCTCTAGCAAAGGGAGAGGCAAATGAAGATATATATCTAGCCATTCTCCTGAAAGGTGGGGGTCCCCCTGTGGGTTTGGGGTAAGAATTTACCCACCGTGTCTCCCTACGCAATTCATAAGAGGCGAATAACTAGGGACACCATGACTTGATTTGTGTTTACTCTAAACTGTTCTGGTGATTTTTGTGTTTAATGGCCTTACATAAGCTACAAAGGCTGATAGGCCGTAAAACATTATCCATCCATACATCCTGAAAGGTGGGATGTCAAAACTCTCTCCAACCCTGAGTCTGTCAATACTTGAGACTGACTGTCCACATGTGAGACAAGACATTGAGACAGCTTCAAGAGATGAAGAAGGAAGCAGAAGGTCAGCAGGAATACTTGCCATTTTGATGTCCATTTCAAACTTCTCCAGTGTGGTGAAGTGATAGTCTCTTCCGTTGATTTCATCTGAATTGGGTTTCCGGCTTGTGTGTGAAATTCTGAAATGTCAAAAATGCAATTGTTGATTCACCACCCAGAATCACCTCTACATTTAATACTTGTAATGCGCTGGCTTCTTACTAGACATATCAAAGCATGACACAGAAAATATAGTTTGTGGAACTCAACAAATGATTATCCATTTGTGAAGAAACTAGTGTAAAAGCTTTGAAAGTGTTTCTTTCACAATGAAAAGGACAAGCACATAATTATGTTACAAATTCACATTGCACTTAATTTCCAAGCAGGAAATTTACAGCATTCACTATAGGATTATTCTGATCATTAATCATCTACATAATAGCATGTGCACTTCACCCATCCTTTAATCGACAATTCACAACTCCTAGTTGCTGTTCTGACTGGAAAATCTTTCAACCTCATCAATGAAAGTAACACCTCACTTCCCCACTTGGTTTTCAATGTTTTTACTCCACACCTTGAGAAATGCTTATGCATTGAGTAATGGTGATGAAGCATGTGCTTTTATAGCTTGGAAATTCACCAGTCCTTATCCACACAAGATGCCTTGCTCCTACAGCTCTCAGGAAAGCTTGGAGCCCATACAAATCCTGTTACTCTTCAAACTTTTATGAGTAAACTCTATGTAAAACACCTGCATGCAGCAGTGCTGCTGCTGATGATATCAAGAAAATTAGCAGATACACACACACTCACACACACACACACTCACACACATACACACACACACACACATTTACATATACACACACATTTACATATACTCACTTGCATACACACACACACATTCACACTCACACATACACACACACACACACATTCACACTCACACACACACACACACACACTCTCACACACACACACACTTACATATACACACTCACATACACACACTCACATTCACACTCACACATACACACACACACACATTCTCACTCACACACACACACACACACACACACACACACATATATATATATATATATATATATATTGTGACGGATCCCTCTTTTCCCCCTTTTATCATTAAAATAATTTCCTTGAATGTTTTTTAGACTGAAGCCTTTAACGTTTTCATAGCTGAGAAAAGCTGCCCCTGTTGGATTTTAGAGTCCCAGAGAATCTTGGTGTCCTTGACTGAGTTGAGTTGTTTTTCTGGGTCGGATGCCACATGGCTGTTTTTGTATATACCGGACTTCCTGCGAGGTGGGGTGACCGATGTCCTTGAGCTTGTTTTTCAAAGCTTGCCTTGAAGGCGGTTTTTTCTGCCAAGTCAGCGTTTTGTCCTAGAGTGTGCGCATGCGTAGAAATAATTCCATGTGTTTTAATAAAACCATTTGCTCATTGAGAATTCAGTTAGTTAGCGGAGGGACAGGGTGCTGGAACGGACGCACTGCCCAACGAAGCTGCTCCGTGTTAATCCCAAGGCACGTAAAAGACGCTTGGTACTGATGCCCCATCCTTGTCGCCCAAGTAAGTACGTTTGGCCTGAAGTATATATCCCCATGAGTCGTCAACGAGGGGAATAATTCCCACTGTGGAATCAGGTCTGGCGAGAATTGCAGTACTCCTGCCCTAAGTTTGACCCACGCGCCAATCCTCCCTCCCTGGAGTGAAGTTGCCCGGCCATCCCCGAGAGATCACCGCCTCCCCAGAAAAATTCGTCTGCTGGAAACCACACCGTCCCTCTGGGCAGCGCTGGAGCCGAGCTAGCCTGCTTGGCCGCTCGCTCACCCCCAAGAATTTCGTCTGCATTAGCGCTGTGTTGTGGTTGTTTCTGCCCTTTGCCCGAGAGCGCATAGGAGCAGTGATTGATGGCCTTTGTTCTCGGTCGAGAACGTGTGATTAGATTGTGAGTCCTCAAGCTTAGTTATGAACTTCATCGTTGGAATTACTAAGGTACAGTGAATACGTATTCTGAACTGTCTCTGAATCTAAAGAACTGAACTGTTGAACTCTTTTATCCCTAGAAACATTGAACAATTATTAGATGCTTGAAAGCCACAAAGGGGCGATTGATCGATTATCTGCGTTTCTGATTATTAAATACCTTTTCTTAATTGTCAAACCTGTTGTCCTCCTGTTCCTTTGCATGTGCATGACAGAGATTTTGATTTATTTTAATTGTGCGTTCCTTCTCCCCAAGCAAATCCCCTAGACACAAGCGCATATAGCGCCGAGCCTGTGTTTTAATAAACACAAGGGAGGAGAAACGTCACAGCATGGGGGCTCGTCCATAGATTTAAGTCAGTAATAGTAATTGAAATTTTTGTCATACAGAGTAGACACTCCCTTTGGTTGAAACTGTTGTGTTGTGTCGTGATTTGTCACTCATCATGCATTGATAGAATTGTTGGTGGTACCTTCACGCATGAAACTTTGCTGACTGCATTACTCTTATTGAGTGAACTTAGTTTGAAGTTACCCTGTGACCTTGTGTATTGCCTGTGGATTATTCCTTGTGTTGCGATGGCCAGAGTGGTAGAGGGTAGGCCTAGCGTCAAGGATATTTTGTCACTAGACAGGGCAGGGCTGGATAGTTTAGTGGAACAGTTTGGTTTGGAGGTGAGCGGAGGAGCTACGAAGGCGGTGGTACAAGAAGTGTTAATTGACTTCGCATTGTCAGCAGATGGAGAAGAATGGGGAAGAGAGAGAAAGGGCTAGAGAATCTATGAGGAGTGAGATGGAGGTGTGAAACCTGAGCATGGGGAGATAAGCGTCTGCAGTGAGAGAGAGATTGCAGAAAGATGGAGAGGTGGATGCAGAGAGAGAGAGAAGAAGAGCTTCTTCCAGCCTATGAGCCCTGGAGAATTGGAGAGAGAGAATGTGGAGATGGGAAGAGAGATGTCATGTGCTATCGATGTTTTAGATTTGGACACTGGAGGCATGAGTGTGGGAAGGAGGGAAAGAAGAGAGAGGAGCGAAGAGGTGTGAGTAGACCGCCTAGAAATGTCCGATGCCACAGGAGTTTCGAGATAGGACACAGGAGTCGTGATTGTAGAGTGAGGTTGACTCACGAGAATAAGGCGCGTGTGGCCTTGGTGGGAAATCGTGGCATGGTGCCAAGGGAGGATAGCCGACCGGTGTGTGAGACCGTGGGTGGAGTGGAGCATGGAGAGAATGGGTCGTGTGAGAAACATAGACTCAAGAGTGTCGAGGAGTGTTTCACTCCGTATGTGTCCACGGGGAAATTGTGTGTGGGGAAAAGGGAAGTACCTATCACGGTGCGTCGTTGTACCGGCGCACAAATCACGTTAGTGCGGTCTGGGGTTCTGTCAGACTGGGGAGAGTCAGACACTGGAAAGAGAGTTCTACTGACAGGCTTTAGTAGCATGGTTGTGTTGTCGCGCGTTGGCGGTGTGGGTCAGTCTTGCCCATTGCATAAGGTGCTGTTGGAAACTAATGAGTATCGTGGTCACGCAGTAGTTGGCGTGTTGAGAGAGTTACCTGTTCCAGGTGTTGATGTGATGTTAGGGAATGATCTAGCAGGCCGGGAAGTGATAGTCACCCCGGGACAACTTGTTAGTCGTGCATGTGAGATAGGGGAGCCTGTGTTGCTCAAAGCCCTCCAGAGTGGGGAGAGTGAGTCTGAGAGTGGGGATGATGGAGTACTCCGAGATGGGGTGTTGACTCGGTCCACCCAAAAGATGGAGAATTCAGAGATGGAGTTGGAGGACCGGCTTCATGAAGAAGAAGTCGAGGAAGAAGTTGAGGAAGAGGTTGACGAAGTCGGTGGAGAGGTTGTGGAAGAAGTTGAGGAAGAGTTTGAAGAAGAGGTCGAGGAAGAGGTTGAGGAAGAAGTTGAGGAAGAGGTTGTCGAAGTCGGTGGAGAGGTTGAGAAAGAGGTTGAGGAAGAAGTTGAGGAAGAGGTTGAAGAAGTCAGGGAAGAGGTCGAGGAAGGAGTAGAGATGAGAATTGAGGTGAAGAAGGTCGAGGGAGAGATGGAGTTGAGGCCTGAGCCTTGTGTGGAGACAAGGGTTGAAAGGCTGCGTGATTTGAGAGAGGAAATGATGAAAGCAGGGGAGAAAGATCAGGAGAAGCATGTGGATGTGTTTTCCTTTCTGAGCAGTTGGAAAGAAAGAGTGATGAACGCGGTAGGCTGTGCTGCTGGATGTCGAGGAGAAGCAAGACAGCGAGAGAGGAAATGGTACGAGTGGAAATCAAGGAAGAAGAAGTTTAGGCTTGGAGAATGGGTGCACTGTCATTTGAGTGGTTTGAGAGAGAATGCTAATGTTTCTCTATGAACTGGAGTCGTTGAAGGGTATCATGTTGAGCAGAGTACAGCTCATTGAAGTGCAGTTCCATTTTCCCCCTGTGGGTACGGGGTTGTTTAAGAATTGTCCCACCGCGTCCCCTATGCGATTCGTAAGAGGCGAATAAATAGGCGGATCGTCAGACAGACGATAGTAGTTGTTGTAAATTCCTATTGTTAGAGAGGAATAGGAACCTCTTTTTGTTCCCTTGATTTCTGTAGACTTACCCTGTAGAGTTTGCAGGGAGAATGCTTCTTTTTGGTTGTCAAAGTGGTGAACTGTTTATCAGAATTTTGAGATGTTTTAATGTTGAGTGGCTTTGCTGAAAGTGAATTGGGTTTAGAGTCCGGCTGGACTGGTAGACAGCACTAAAGTTTTGCAGTAGCAAGGTAGGGTGAGATTGTATCTCCTGTTCTTTTCCTTTATTTGGTAAAATAATGGTGAGTGAGCCAGCCCCCTTCCTTGTTTTGAGCTCTGCTGTGACCTGAACTATGCTTTGAATTTGCTGTGAGATGTTTATTGTGCTGACGAGGGGAGTGTAATTTTTCCCCCCAACAAGTTTATTCTTGTGTGTTGTACCTAGATAGATTGTACTGAGGTACGACCAAGGGCTAAGAATTTTATCTTTGAGTGGAGACTTGTCTCTCCCAAAGTTTTTGCATGAGTTGCATGTATTCTGGGAATTGATAAAGTGGTTATCAGATGTGCTGTCATATGACGGAAGTTATGCATAATCTTTATATGCTGAGTCAACGTTTTTGAAATTTTCTTATTAAATTGCTAAGAAAATTTCTCGTGAAGGGTGGGTGAGTGTGACGGATCCCTCTTTTCCCCCTTTTATCATTAAAATAATTTCCTTGAATGTTTTTTAGACTGAAGCCTTTAACGTTTTCATAGCTGAGAAAAGCTGCCCCTGTTGGATTTTAGAGTCCCAGAGAATCTTGGTGTCCTTGACTGAGTTGAGTTGTTTTTCTGGGTCGGATGCCACATGGCTGTTTTTGTATATACCGGACTTCCTGCGAGGTGGGGTGACCGATGTCCTTGAGCTTGTTTTTCAAAGCTTGCCTTGAAGGCGGTTTTTTCTGCCAAGTCAGCGTTTTGTCCTAGAGTGTGCGCATGCGTAGAAATAATTCCATGTGTTTTAATAAAACCATTTGCTCATTGAGAATTCAGTTAGTTAGCGGAGGGACAGGGTGCTGGAACGGACGCACTGCCCAACGAAGCTGCTCCGTGTTAATCCCAAGGCACGTAAAAGACGCTTGGTACTGATGCCCCATCCTTGTCGCCCAAGTAAGTACGTTTGGCCTGAAGTATATATCCCCATGAGTCGTCAACGAGGGGAATAATTCCCACTGTGGAATCAGGTCTGGCGAGAATTGCAGTACTCCTGCCCTAAGTTTGACCCACGCGCCAATCCTCCCTCCCTGGAGTGAAGTTGCCCGGCCATCCCCGAGAGATCACCGCCTCCCCAGAAAAATTCGTCTGCTGGAAACCACACCGTCCCTCTGGGCAGCGCTGGAGCCGAGCTAGCCTGCTTGGCCGCTCGCTCACCCCCAAGAATTTCGTCTGCATTAGCGCTGTGTTGTGGTTGTTTCTGCCCTTTGCCCGAGAGCGCATAGGAGCAGTGATTGATGGCCTTTGTTCTCGGTCGAGAACGTGTGATTAGATTGTGAGTCCTCAAGCTTAGTTATGAACTTCATCGTTGGAATTACTAAGGTACAGTGAATACGTATTCTGAACTGTCTCTGAATCTAAAGAACTGAACTGTTGAACTCTTTTATCCCTAGAAACATTGAACAATTATTAGATGCTTGAAAGCCACAAAGGGGCGATTGATCGATTATCTGCGTTTCTGATTATTAAATACCTTTTCTTAATTGTCAAACCTGTTGTCCTCCTGTTCCTTTGCATGTGCATGACAGAGATTTTGATTTATTTTAATTGTGCGTTCCTTCTCCCCAAGCAAATCCCCTAGACACAAGCGCATATAGCGCCGAGCCTGTGTTTTAATAAACACAAGGGAGGAGAAACGTCACAGCATATATATATATATATATATATATATATATATATATATATATATATATATATATATATGACGAGCCATGACAAAACCAGTGCTAAGTCGCGCGGCACTATTTTGCGCTACGACTGAAAAAAGGCAGGGAGGGTCACTCTGGGTGATTTTCACTTTTTGATGAAAATAGATTGTACATGGTTCAAACTATCATGCCAGTAAAGGAAACATTTTGAAGAATTATATTTTGATGGTAAAATGAAGACTTTTGTGTTATGTATTGTTTCAAAAGCTCCCTGTAATTAGCATTAATTGCCTCATTTTAGCCGCAATAAACACACCTAAACCCTTGCAGAACCCCTTCATGTTATATACCGTTAGAAAGGCCGCTCTCTCGGCGTTCCCGCTCTGTGGATGTCGAAGAAAAATAAGGTCAGCTATTTTTGGAAACGGAGTTTGAAATACCGTTGCTAAGGTGTTTAATGTCTGAAGAGAGTAAATCTTCTGAGACCGTTTTTTCAAAATGCCTGTAACTCCTATTCTAATTAACTCACATTGTTCATTCTTATATCAAAACAAACAGAAATGAATGCAGAATTCAAAAGTATTAAAACCCCATTTTGTCCAAAAATGGATTTAGCACTGGTTTTGTCGTGGCTCGCCACATATATACAAGTAAACATTTACTTGCTCACATATATATGCACACAATTCAAAGCCAAAAGTCTCAGTTTGCAAGTGAAAAATGCATAGAGCTGTAATTCAAGAGGTGCAAATTGAGGAGGTGCAGGCAACTCACGCGTAGCCAAAGTAGTCTGAAAACTCCTCAACTAGCTTGAGTGCAAGGTCCTTCTTCCCTGCGCCCTCGGGCCCCACCAGCACCAACATGGGGTAGGGTGTGTCTGGACTGGGCAGCGTGCTGCAACACACACAGCCATTGGTCCACTCATGGGACATAGTACAACACACAATATACAACCTGTCTGAGCTCATTTTTAAATTGAAAAGTGTGGACTTGTATTTGATGTAAACATGTGGAGGGGAGGGGATTTTGAGGTAGTTGTGTGTGTGTGTGTGTGTGTGTGTGTGTGTGTGTGTGTGTGTGTGTGTGTGTGAGTGAGAAGGCCAATATGCCATTTAACTACAAAATGCTCCATTGTATAATGTATGATTTTGTCAGATTGTCATTAAAGTTTTTCATAGGATGATCAACATGCCCAAAAGGGCATACATGTGGAAATTTGGTAAAACACTCTTAGAAAAATTCCATTACTGACATACTGGATTTAAATGCCCTGTAGTCTAAAAGAATGAACAACACAAGTGAATGCAGCATGCATGTGTACAGATTACAACACACAACCATGATGCAAATTTCAGATCCCTGGACCATACAGTTACATGGAATGTGCCAATGTATGGCATGGATGTGGGACGACTCAAAAGTTCATAGTATATGAGATCAGGAGGTGACTGTAACCAGCTAGCAGACTGGACATCTCAACTTTATTCATCCTGTCTTACATAACTCTCATACTCATAGCAATAACATTTTTCAAGAATGAGACCAAAAATGCCCTTCCAATTGAACATTATTGGTGATCTTCTAAATGTGTTAAAAAAACATATATGATGTATGATGATCTACATCTCCAATGTAACTTTAGCAGCAAGTAATACATACATATAGAGCACCTGACCTTCATCCACCCTCCCACCCCACCTCTCCAGAAAAAAACAGTTCTAGACATTCCAGTTTTCATTCAACCAAGCTTTTCCCCATAGAGCACATGTGAAACACACTGCAGGTAAACAATCCCCCTTCATGATGTACTGATGCTGCTGCTGATGACATGTAGCAGGAAGCAGGTGCCATTCTGGAAGAGCTGCCTACCTGTCCCAGACTCGGCTGGGCTGTAGGAAGGAGTACACAACATGCATGATGTGGTCTCTTGCCGCCACCACTTCCAGAGGGGGGTTGAACATGTTGATGGCATCCACCTGCAACATAGTGATCAGCACAACCTGCAATCAATCACCTGTTAAACAAGAAGGGCAAAGCCCATACGACTCACATGCTTGATCTTGACCTTTATATGACCTTGACCTTCAGGTGACCTTCAAGGTCAAGGTCAAACAACTAAACCTACCAATGACATCATACACTAAGAAATGCTTTACACATTTTTCCTAACAAAATACATGTGACCTTGACCCAAAGTCAAGGTCATCCAAGGTCATGCAACACAAAGCTGTTAATTCAAGACATAGGAAGCACAATGGTGCTTATTGGCACTTTCTACCATGAGATATAGTCACTTTTAGTGGTTCACTACCCCATTTTGGTCACATTTCATAAGGGTCAAAGTGACCTTGACCTTGATGATATGTGACCAAATGTATCTCATGATGAAAGTATAACATGTGCCCCACATAATTATTAAGTTTGAAACAGTTATCTTCCATAGTTCAGGGTCAGGGTCACTTCAAAATATGTATACAATCCAACTTTGAAGAGCTCCTGTGACCTTGACCTTAAAGCAAGGTCAACCAAACTGGTATCAAAAGATAGGGCTTATGTTGCCCTATATACCATGTATAGGTGAGGTATCCAATCTCAAAAACTTCAGAGAAAATTGAGAAAATGTGAAAAATGACTGTTTTTTAGACAACAGTTATGGCCCCTGCGACCTTGACCTTGAAGCAAGGACAAGTCACTATGTATGTTTTTTGAGGCCTTGTCATCATACACCATCATGCCACATTTGGTATTGATAGACTTAATAGTCTCCGAGAAAAATCCAATGTTAAAGTTTTCGGACGCCCGGACTGGACGCCCGGACGGACGAAAAGGGTGAGTACATAGACTCACTTTTGCTTCGCATGTGAGTCAAAAATCCAGTCATGTGCCCAACTTCTATGAATATGCAAATTTTGAAGTTGCATACAGGAGCTGCATTGTATTGAAGGAAGCGGCCAGAGCCTTTCTCAACAAGCCAGATCTTTGACGCCGTAGCATCTGTGCCACATGTGGACATCGGAATGAACCCTGCCTGACTTCATTTCATTACTGACACATGGATGTAATGCCTAAAGTGTGCCAGGACAGACAGAGGTTGCACAATATTAATCACTCCTCACTGTGCGGAGAAAAAAATCCACCAACCAACACTGAAACACAAGCAAAGACCCAACTTGCAGAGAGGACTTGGAGAAGTACCCAAGTGCCTTACCACAATCCCTACATCTGCTGACTGAGCTGTGCAACACATGGAACCCACCTTCTCCCTCACATCCACTTTCTTGTGGTCGAGCTCCATCAGACACTGCAGGCGGAACAGGATGGAGAGGCGGTATTCAGGGAGCTCCTGGATGGGGTTTCGCAGCAGGTTGAGGCGGCGCAGCATGAGCAGTTCACTCAAGAACGTCATCTCATAGATGTCGATCACCTGCAGTCAGAACAACACTGGCATCCACCGACTGCCCACAAGGAACGATCAAAACACAAAAAGACCCTCAGAGTTCAGTCCCAGACACCTCTATACCCACACCCAGCTAGTATCTACTTGTTACTTATGGAAAAGGAACCCTCAGTTTTGTGACTATACAAAAACAATACTATTGATAATACAAGCTGGTATCCACTTGTTACTTATGGAAAAGGAACCCTCAGCTTCATGACTATACAAAAATGACATTATTGATATTACAAGCTACTTGTTACTTATGGGAAATGAACCCTCAGTTTTGTGACTACAAAAATAATTAATATTATTGATATTACAAGCTGGTAGCTATTGTTACTGATGAAAAAATGTGCTGTCAGTTTTATGACTACACAAAAATAATATCATTGATATCACAACCTGGTATTCACTTGTTACTGATGGAAAATAAACCCTCAGTTTTATGATAATACAAAAGTAATACAGTTAATACTACAAGCTGGTATCCACTTGTTACTGATGGAAAAAGAGCCCTCAGTTTTAAAATGATACAAAAATAATACTATTGATATTACAAGCTGGTATCTACTGTTGCTTATGGAAAAAGAGCCCTCAGTTTTAAAATGATACAAAATAATAATATTGATATTACAAGCTGGTATCTACTGTTGCTTATGGAAAAAGAGCCCTCAATTTTAAAATGATACAAAATAATACTATTGATATTACAAGCTGGTATCTACTGTTGCTGATGGAAAATGGACCCTTATTTTATGACAAGCAAAAGTCAAAGTTGCAAAAGGGAGTCCAGGAGGAGATACATGTGTAAGAGGGTGAGAATAGGATGTAGAGACTTGTCCAGACCACTGTAATTCAATGTGCTGTCTCTCATCTGTTCCCATACTTGTGTGAGTTGATTGTAACTGCAGAGATACGTGAGAAGGTGTGTTTCTCTCACACTCTGTTGCTGCCTTAGAGATATATGATGTTCACGCAGACAGACTCACTTTCTCATCTGACACTATCTCAGCCTTTGCGTGAGTGATAGTACATCGAATTTTACAATTTATTCATCTAATGTACCATGTACTATTTGTAATATTGAATATAAACCTAGTGTTTATCCTTATCAATCATCCCATATATGGTAACCTGCACTCCATGAGTTGTAAATGGCAATTATATTAAAAGACAAGAAGGGCAAAGCCCATACGACTCACATGCTTGACCTTGACCTTTATATGACCTTGACCTTCAGGTGACCTTTAAGGTCAAACAACTAAACCTACCAATGACATCATACACAAAGAAATGCTTTACACATTTTTCCTACCAAAATACATGTGGCCTTGACCCAAGGTCAAGTTCATCCAAGGTCATGCAACACAAAGCTGTTAATTCAAGACATAGGAAGCACAATGGTGCTTATTGGCACTTTCTACCATGAGATATGGTCACTTTTAGTGGTTCACTACCCCATTTTGGTCACATTTCATAAGGGTCAAAGTGACCTTGACCTTGATGATATGTGAACAAATGTGTCTCATGATGAAAGTATAACATGTGCCCCACATAATTATTAAGTTTGAAACAGTTATCTTCCATAGTTCAGGGTCAAGGTCACTTCAAAATATGTATACAATCCAACTTTGAAGAGCTCCTGTGATCTTGCCCTTGAAGCAAGGTCAACCAAACTGGTATCAAAAGATAGGGCTTGCTTTGCCCTATATACCACTTGTAGCTAAGGTCGCCATTCTCAATAACGTGGGAGAAAATTTGGAAAATGTGAAAAATGACTGTTTTTGAGACCACATTTATGGCTCCTGTGACCTTGACCTTGAAGCAAGGTCAAGTCACTATGTATGTTTTTTGAGGCCTTGTCATCATACACCATCATGCCAAATTGGGTGTTGATAGACTTAATAGTCTCCGAGAAAAATCCAACGTTTAAGTTTTTTACGCCCGGACGGACGGACGACACGGCTCAGTACATAGACTCACTTTTGCTTCGCATGTGAGTCAAAAATGATGAATAAGTACCCAATTTAATTGGCGCCATGGATACTTCACTGGCCATTCATTTGTATACCAATCACTTTTGGAATTCATTCATTGGCGCAGAGTGTGCTTTGACTAAAGCGCTTTCCAACGGAGTAAAGTTTGTCATATGGGACTGTTAATTTAAGACTCAAACAGTTGTTAAAAGCTGTTGTATCAGCACAATTTTGCTTCCACTGGGAACCACAGGTCCAAATTTTGAGTTAGAAATTTCCTCTGCTCTCCCTGAGGTCCGTGTAGTGACTATATAAATCCAGAGCTATGCAGAGGCCCCAGAGAGTCCACAGAGGGGCCACAGAGAGGTGACGGAGAGGTCAGCCCAGCAGGGGGTGGCCATGTCTGCTCTGTTACTAAGAATAAAGATGGAGAAATGTGATACCACGCCTTCTTGTCTGCTGACCCCTTGGAGGGAGTGAAGGGAGCGAGACAAGTACACCCTCTCTATACTCCCTGCCTGCTCCATGCATGTCACACCCCACCCATGCTACCACCATGCTTCATCTGGTGCTGCAATAGCAGGGTACCACGATGCTTCACATGAATTAAATGTTTGCAGTGCTACACACAGGACAAGAAGAACAAGTCAAACAGCACACATGCCCATCCTGCCAGTCTCACAGTGGAGAGATGGCAGTGCCACACAGAAGGCACAGTACCTCATTGTCCTCCAGATCGATGTCCTCCAGAAGTTGGTGGTTCTCCAGCCCTTTCAGACTGCGGATGCTGTTGCTTGCCAGATTGACTTGCTGCAACAAAGCAACATCACCAGGTCTAACAGTAGTTCCAGCACCAAGCCTGCTGGGCATGAGAGCTGAGCAAGTTATACCACCACAGTGGTCCTATTGTGTATCCATTGGCAATGGATCAACCCTGAAGGCCACACATCCCTTATCCCTCAGCCAGTTTCTGCAACCTCATGAAATGCCTACCTAGCATCCACTCATCCTGGTGTCCATATGCATTTTCTTCAGTCACTCTGAAGCCAAAACTACAGGCAAAGTACACCAAATACACATACACAAAAATCCCCTCAATTGAACTTACTGTTCTTATGCTTGCTGTGCATCCTTTTTCTGTTATTGCAATAATTTCACATTGCTGTAACCCTGATCTACCTGCTTCCAAACCATGCAGTTTCCTTTTCAATGAAAACATAAGCATCCAAAGATTATTCTGTTTACTTATATGTTGTTAAATGTGAATGCATAGTGGTTTTCATGTGCCTACAAGCACACATGGTTTTGTTGAACTGTTACAGAAGTGATGGCAAGAGCTCAGATATGGTCAAAGAAGTCCACTTCAATTCAGTTTGTTCTTCTTCTTCTTCTTCTTTCCGTTCCTGCCCACGATCATCAATAGTGATTACTTTGGCATACATTCTTTCTTAACATGGATGTATGAGGTGTCAACACACAATAAGAAAGGAGATGAATGATACATACCCTAAGGTACTCGAGGGTTTCCAGATTTTCAATCTTCTTAATTTTGTTGTGACACTGAAAAAAAACAAGAAGGGCAAAGTCCATATGACTCACATGCTTGACCTTGACCTTTACATGACCTTGACCTTCAGGTGACCCTCAAGGTCAAGGTCAAACAACTACACCTAGCAATGACATATCATACACTAAGAAATGCTTTACACAAGGTCAAGGTCATCCAAGGTCATGCAACACAAAGCTGTTAATTCAAGACATAGGAAGCACATGGTGCTTATTGGCACTTTCTACCATGAGATATGGTCACTTTTAGTGGTTTACTACCCCATTTTGGTCACATTTCATAAGGGTCAAAGTGACCTTGACCTTGATGATATGTGACCAAATGTGTCTCATGATGAAAGTATAACATGTGCCCCACATAATTATTAAGTTTGAAACAGTTATCTTCCATAGTTCAGGGTCAAAGTCACTTCAAAATACGTATACAATCCAACTCTGAAGAGCTCCTGTGACCTTGACCTTGAAGTAAGGTCAACCAAACTTGTATCAAAAGTTAGGGCTTACTTTGCCCTATATGCCATATATAGGTGAGGTATCCAATCTCAAAAACTTCAGAGAAAATTGAGAAAATGTGAAAAATGGCTGTTTTTTAGACAACATTTACGGCCCCTGCGACCTTGACCTTGAAGCAAGGTCAAGTCACCATGTATGTTTTTGACGCTTTGTCATCATACACCATCATGCCAAATTGGGTGTTGATAGACTTAATAGTCTCCGAGAAAAATCCAACGTTAAAGTTTTAAACGGACGCCTGGACGCCCGGACCGGACGAATCGGGTGAGCACATAGACTCACTTTTGCTTCGCATGTGAGTCAAAAACATAGCAACTTGTCAGCCCAACAGATTCTAACTTACACAGCGCCTTATGCCACACATAGCACATCCAAGCTTTTCCAATGTTCCTTTAGAAAACATGAGGAAATACTAACTGCTGTTACGCTGTTCACCAGCACAACGATTAAACTCCCATGTTCCTTTTACTCTTTTGAGTCAGAAACTTGAAGCTGGGCGCTATGGGAAACTATGGTCATGCATGCATGTGCACAGGGCAGCAGCACCAGGCAGCCATGCAATATTACAAGAAAGGCGCGTACCAAGGTGAGGACTTGTAGAGGCAGGTTGTCCAGACCCTGAATTCGCTCCACCATGTTGTGGGCCAGGCTGAAGTGGGTCAACCGCTTGCAGTTCTCCAGGCCCTTCAGCTCCCCTATCACATTGTCTTGTGGAGTCAAGGGAAGCAAGACCACTCAGAGGAAGAGGCAGGACTGGGAAATCATCAAGTCAGCTTGCATGCAAATGCAACCAAGGAGGCAGGGAACTGGATGGAGGTAGAGGAAAGAGATTTGGTGACGAATAACCCAGTGAGAGTTTGGAATGTTGACTGAGGCAAATGTTTTGTAATTGTTGAAATACCAACCAGCTCAGCACATCCTGTCTGCATTAAATGTTGTCTACATCATGGTGCATAATGATAAAATCCCTCATATGGTGTTGACTGCTATCATGAGAATTTCACCTGCTCTCTCCATATTCTCTGGCCTGGAGAAACACTAGACAGCCATCCTTAACAGTGCACCCAGCAATGCAAGGGAGTAATCCAGTGACCAATGAATGCTCAGATAATATGGGCAAGCTTGTGAGACAGAAAAATAAAGACTCAATAAGATTTCTGAGATTGTGGGGGTTTCTTTGCCTACTGAAGTACCTTTGTCCATGCTTTACCTATCACCTAATGTGGGCTGTTGGCCTGTCAAGAAACAGAATCCCTTCCACTGATGGGCCACACTAGTGGACCCGTCCGAGGAAAGGGGTGCGATGGTGGTTGTTTAATTCACAATGACTCCCACACAGAATGACAACCAATTTATTATGTGCTTGCTAGCTTACATACGCAATCTTGGACGGTTATTCTGCCCACAGAATGACAATAAGGTATGAATAATTGACAAACTGGTGTACACAATGTGCTTTCAGCTAAATTGGGTTACGATGAAAATCATATTTGCAGCAGTCATCAAGGCATTTTGGCTATGTTTCAAGCATAAATACTTAT
The DNA here is from genome assembly GCA_034096865.1 of Theodoxus fluviatilis. Lineage (NCBI taxonomy): Eukaryota > Metazoa > Mollusca > Gastropoda > Cycloneritida > Neritidae > Theodoxus > Theodoxus fluviatilis. The sequence continues at coordinate 21,517 of JAWQFJ010009561.1, read as the reverse complement.
ACAAAAATGCAGCTAATCAGATGCCCAGGCCCACTAGTGGAGTAGGGTCAGCACCCCTTTCCTCAGCTGTCCACTAGTGTGACCCATCAGTGGAGGGGATCCCCGATAAACTACTTCAGTACACACACCAACAAATATATATGCATGAAGACTTTCTTCTTCTTTTTTTACCATCAAACATGTAACTGATTGTTTACTTTAAAAATACAACTCTTCCAATTTTGCTCCATCTGAAACAATAATATTCTGAACACTTACAAAATCTAACAGATGCTATAGAAAAGTAACCCAAATGAATCAAGGCACAGATACAGGCACATTGTACTACAAAAGTACAGCCACACAGCTTGTCCTGCTCAGTGCTTTCCTCTCTAGCTGGATTTGGAGCCTAATTTCAGTGCAGTCTCACAGATGGCCTCAGGCAGCCTCACTCCAGCAACATGAGGAACAGCATGCAGTCACAAGCTTCATTTCCAATGATTCCCTCTTACAGCTCTAACTTGCCATCACCATACATACTCCACCACTGTTGTGGGGTATGCTGCGGCAAAAAGGATACTGTCTAGAATGAGCTTGGTCAAGGAGTGATGGGCAGAGAGGTCAGTCATCTCACAGATCTGGTTGAAGGACAGGTCCACCTCTCGAAGGTTCTTGGGAGGAGAGAAGCCCAGCAGCTTGTCCACCTTGTTATGGGATGCATCTAGGATGATCAAATTGGGGAGGCTGCCCAGTGGTGACAGATCTGAAATGCACAGATGCAAGATCACCTCCAGTGACATAAACATCAACATATACTAGCATAGACTCCTTTACAGGGAGGGGGGGAGGAGATAGAGAAGCAGGGGGGGGGGGGAGATAGAGAGAGGAGGGGAGAGAGAGAGAGAGAGAGAGAGAGAGAGAGAGAGAGAGAGAGAGAGAGAGAGAGAGAGAGAGAGAGAGAGAGAGAGGGAGGGAGGGATGGAGGGAGGGAGGGACGGAGGGAGGGACGGAGGGAGGGATGGAGGGACGGACGGACTGATGGACGGACAGACAGAGAGAGAGAGACAAAGAGATACAGAGATAAATTTTATACATGTATAGGGTTTTCTTATATAGAGGGTGACAGTATGGATAAAACAAACCAAACTGACATTATGCGATGTATGAATCAGGACAAGCTGTCAAATTTTTAGAGTAGTGCAAAACCACTATGATATAAGAGTCCTTTTAAGCACGTAATGCCCAGCACTCAACAATTTTTTTTCAAAATCTGGAATGTTTCAAGGCTAGACCCTGAAGGACACAGAAACAGACCATATTATTATATAGATGGTGGATACTTGTACAAGTAGCAAAATCACCCTACCTGTAATATCATTGTAGGATATTTCAACTCTTTGGAGGTGAACATACTCAGCAAGGAGGCGTATGTCAAGCAGACCAAATCCCTGAAAGAGTCACATGTAAATTTTTAAGGTTGGTACACTCAAACAAAACAACAACACTTTCTCACAACTAAAAGACTAAAACAAAAGCAATCAAGTCCAGCACAACTCAGACTCCCATCATCTATATACAAAAAGTAACCATTAGGGAAAAACCTACTATAATGTTCTTTTCTCACTTTCCGCAAACTCCTTGCTCTAACCCCTTACTGCTGATTTCCTTGTGGATTCAGCTCAATGTTTCACATCAGTATAGACAATAGTTTCTAGGGGCATAATTTCCTAACAATGCCCTTCTCTTTATCATTACAAAAATGTACACATTCTGTAATACAGTGATCCCCCATAGTCAGTTGATGTTTTAAAGAACTACAAAGTTTAGTCAATTTCAAAGTTTTGGCAGCTTCCTCACCTTGAGTCCTAAGTTATTCTCACAGTCCATCCATTTGAATCAATATTTTTGTCATGTCAAAATGCTGTTTTACACTGACAGTGATGCCAGACACTTTTCAGCTTGACAATTATACTGACAATTTCTTTGAAGCCAAAGGTATTGTCAGAGCTAAATAGGCCTGTAACAGGAAATAAACTCACAGCTATTGTGCAGTGCAGGTAAACCTGATGCAGTCCATCTGCTGAGCGACCAAGATTACTAAGTCCACGTCCAACGGTCTCTTCATCAAGGATGCCTCCAGGTGATAACTGCAATACACAAACACATCCAAATACAAAATTCTCAGACAAAACACACACATTCTCTCTCTCTTTCTCTCTCTCTCTCTCTCTCTCTCTCTCTCTCTCTCTCTCTCTCTATCTCTCTCTCTGTGTGTGTGTGTGTGTGTGTGTGTGTGTGTGTGTGTGTGTGTGTGTGTATGAGAGAGAGAGAGAGAGAGAGAGAGAGAGAGAGAGAGAGAGAGAGAGAGAGAGAGTGTGTGTGTGTGTGAGTGCGAGAGTGCGAGAGTGCGAGCGTTTGATATGTCGATACTGTCTATAGACACAAATACTGCCTACCAGTTTGGCCGCATTTTCTCACGAGATGGCTGATGACGTAAATGTGAACTTTAATGAATTTGCATACTGCGTGCCTGAAGGAAATATCCTAAACGCCTCTGCTCAAGGTTATAAACACGTATCCGTCCTACACTTCTCACAACATACCTCTACCTCATCGTCGTCGGTGTTATCATCTGGGGGAATGAACGCATCGTCCATATCCTCTTGAACAGCTGAAGGATCCCTGATCATGTCTAGCTTAAGGACATCAATCTCTGCATCATTTGTCAGTATGTGTGCCTCCCCGGTAAAGTCCATGGGTATCTCATCCCCAGTGGGAAGATAGTCGAAGCCTTGCCCCGACTCCATCATCGAGTCCGCCATATAGTGCACGCGTCTCCCTTGGCTACCTGACCCACGCACTGAAGTGCTTCCGGGTTACCGATACGGCGCGAAGCGAACGATTGACAGTTTCATCTCGAGCGGATTCCTTCCTCATGATTATATACATTTCCAAAGAAGAATAGTCTTTTATTGCATCAAGTCAGACTGCTACATGTTTAGTCATCAAACGTTCTTGCAACAGTCTAAGGATCAATGCCCAGGACACTTACGAACTGTCGATCTGTTGCTGTTGCCGTGTAGGCCTATATGCATGTGCACAGTCACGACAGTGACAGTGGCGTTACTTACTATAGAGAGCGATGTAGAGATTTAACGTACAAGTAACCGAAGAAGCATAAATTTCTAAGCAGAGGACAAATTTCCGTAGTCCAGGCAAAGGCAAGTACAGACGTAGCCATGCACACACGCCCACATACGCGCTCACACGCACCGCAAGCACGCACACAATGCACATGGTGACATGCGCGCGCGCGCGCGCACGCCTGCACACTCACATTCATGCACAGTTGAGCCAATAACGTATGTGTACCTCTTCAGCCGGTTTGACGTCATAAAGTTCGTCTGTAAAGCAGCCTCGTAATAATTCCCCTCGTCCCGGTCTGAACAAAATAGACAAGAGCAATGCTCATTACTGCCACGTACTGCGTCATGCATGGGCTGTATCAAGTGAATTTTGCTCAAGAAGATGGTACTACTGCATGATCTCAAGACCATACAAAACATTTTCCCCTTGAGTTTTGCACAAGATACAAGAGCAAAGCGCCCGGGTAAGATGAAAATTCAACAACTCGATTTTAATTGTTGTTTTGCTGTTGAAACATCAGGCAATGAATACATTACTTAAATGATTTTCAAACCTCTGTATTTGGAACAGCTTGTGTGGATGAAATGTCCAGATGAACTTTAATGTATGACTTTTTTTTAAAGACTTGTATAGTGTGCAGTGAAAAGTAATGTGCGTTCCATATCATCTTTCAAGGAAAGGAAAGAATGTTATCCAAAACAGCTAGCTCTTTAACAAGTGGGGAATTTAGATGCATTCTTTGCTGTTTAGTGGTTACATCAAGTAGAAAGTTAATGGATGGAGTCTGATTTTTTGTTTTTAAATGTTGCCATCGATATCAAAGGAGGCCAAGTTCACAGTAGTGGTCAAATAGCATGATATTGATAGTCAATAGGAAAATATGTCTGCATTATCATTTGTAACTGTTAAGTGAACAAAACTGAATGAAATATGACAACTCGACCCATTCATTTTCTATTCTTTTTCAGGCTAACCAAAGACAGAGCATGACTGGACTCAAACGTATGTCTTCAAGAGAACTGAAGCAGATCCTTCTTGATAGCTCTACTTATTCCATCTGCATGCAGATGTTTCAGGGCAAGCTACATCAGACAAAGACTGCAACAGAAGGTTGAGTGGTTAAATGGAATTTGATGTATACAGTGCATTTGTATATGAACCTCGGAGGGGGGTGGAAATTTATATTCAATGTATGTTTTTGAACTTCCTTTACAAAGTTGTACATTATACAAGGCTTATCTGAGTGCGCCATCTCCATCTATGTATTACCAAACTCTCATATGGACAAAAACCTCCTTACATTTTCCTAAAAAATTTAGGATATAATCATTCTAACACAAGAAAATTTTGAGTATGTTTTCTTAAAGGTCAGTTTGACATTTGCATTTGTGCTTTGGACATTCATCTGGAAATAAACCTAGAGAGGTGGGATGATGCTTATGTTTGACAAGAATTGTCTCCCTTGTTTGAGGAAATTGGTTTCTGTAGTGTAGACACCTCACTCAAGAACTAGAAATATTGGCATATTAATCGTGGAAGGATCATCTCTTTTTAATAATGATAAGAACTCTTTGGTCATTTTTACATCTTTATGAAAATCCATGACCAAGTTTTTAATGCAGGCATTTCCTCATAAAACTGCTTAGCGTGTGAATCTATTAATATGAATTATGTTTATTCCAAACAAATGGATAATTATCAGATCATCTTGATCTTCCCTCTGAAAGGTGAGTTGGCCAAGATGAAAACTTAACACTGGAATTTTCTCCAATACCTTTCTGTCCTAAATGATTACAAACTATAGACAATGGGGCATCAAGCAGTTTTAATAGCGATACCAGTTTTGTCATCTTAACCCCTCCTGGAAACCTGGACAGAGAGAATTCCCAACATGAACATGTGAATGTTCTCATGACTGTCACCCCATAAATGAACAACATTCCACTGGCAGTTAAATGTAACAAATGTAAACTTGGATAGTTACTTCGACCACATCTTACAAACAGTAGTCAGAAACAAGTCAGCAGAGCGGGAAAACATTACTTTTGTAATTTCTCAACAACTGCTCAGCACAGAAATCTTGAACTTGCCATGGCGATCAAAAGCAGCAACTCTTTTTCGTGTGTCTGTGCCACCTGGTGGCATTCGCGTTGGCAGTTCATCTGAAGCAGGTTTACTAGAACTATGCTATGCTAGGACAGCTTTCCAAAAGGTGTTTCCTTTTTTGACTCACATGCGAAGCAAAAGTGAGTCTATGTACTGAGCCGTGTCGTCCGTCCGTCCGGGCGGGCGTCCGGGCGTCCGTCCGTAAAAAACTTAAACGTTGGATTTTTCTCGGAGACTATTAAGTCTATCAACACCAAATGTGGCATGATGGTGTATGATGACAAGGCCTCAAAAAATATACATAGTGACTTGACCTTGCTTCAAGGTCAAGGTCACAGGAGCCATAAATGTGGTCTCAAAAACAGTCATTTTTCACATTTTCCCAATTATAAATAAAATGATCTGTGTCAATCAGTTCATGCAATGAATCCATTCCCAAAGCCAATCACTGCCTGTTTCTTCATCACAGTGTTAATACAGACTCCTGTATGATGAAAGATCACTTTTTTAAAATAAAGGAAAGGTCTTTTTTATTGCTTTCCTATCATATCGTAGTCCTAGGAAAGCTGCCTTTGGGACAGGGAAATGCCTGCATCAAGATAGCAAAGGAGAAGTTTTCTATTAGACTGTCCTGGCATAGATCTAAAACACTGCATGATGTTGAAAACAGTGACTGCAAATCCTTGTGCTGCTCTGTGTTGTGTTGATACTTTGACTGATGGAGAGACAAGAAAAACCTACAAACTGCTCCTTGCAGTTATGGGATAATTATGGCATAACTCATCTAGTCATGTTAAACAAGTAATTTGTGCTCATTAGAAAATCATAAATGCCTTTTTAATTGAATCAGTTAGTGAAAATGTGGTCTCTGTTCTTGGAAAGAACTGCATGAACAGAATGAAGCAAATATCAATCTCCCCCAGTAAAACATTGCATTCAAACTGTACCAACATATTTAATCACTTGTCCAAATCTCCCAGTAAACCACTGCATTCAAACGTGTTGGGGTGGGGGGGTGGAGGGTGGGGGGGGGGGGTGGAATTATACAACACTTTTTCCCCTCAAGAAACCAATCAAAAGAAGTAAACAAAAAGAGAGAAAAAATCATAATTCACCAATGAAAAGATTAGACACCTCCTTACTTGAAAGAATACAACTCATCTAAGTAGGGGGGAAACCGCGATTCGCACTCCACAATGCCTGAGCTGTAGGGGGGAAAAGAGACAACATCAGTACAGGGACAGGCAGTAGTATCTGCCAGGCTCTGTAACTGATTGCAACATGTGAGCATACTGTGAAAATCAGTTTCTTCCTCCTGGGTGAACATGAAGTGGAAATTAACTAATCTTGCTTTCATCTACACCATAAATGCAATTGGTTGGTTCCTGAAGTACTTTTTGGTGGGATTAACTATGAATGTGAAACTTTTTACCTTTGCATAACTACTTAGAGAGAGAGAGAGAGAGAGAGAGAGAGAGAGAGAGAGAGATCACTTCAAAACAATTTTTATACTTTATCTCAATTTATGATTCTTTCAAAATGTTCTAATCATCATGCAATGTACTAGGAGGACAGTTTTGATTTCACTCTCTACAGTTTTCTCCATCATGTACACAGAGACATACAAACCAAACTTACATATCATGGTACAGTTCTTCCACATATGCTGCCCCAGCAAGTTGATCAGGTTTTTGTGTTTCCAACCTTGGAAATAAGAAAAAAGACTTTAAATGCATGCACCTTCTATTTCCATGTGCAGGATACCACATGTACTTTGTTTTCTTTTATATCTTCTGTCTCATCCATCCTATTTTTTCATGCCATATCTTAATGTGCCAGATGTTTTCAGGTGCCTTTCCATTGTCGAGATGAAGCAAACTTTATGCTCATTATTATAAGTTATGCTCATGTTCTCCATATCCACATGGGTGTATAGCTGTTGGGCTGGTGTGTGGTTGGGCCAATTGTAAGTGATGCAGGAGAGCTATTTGAATGACTGAGGGTTGATGCAAGAGTTACACTATGGGATCATCATTTTATAGATGTATTGGAACAGGTGCAGGTGGATTGCAGGGCTTTGACAAATGGAAATGGATGCCAAAGTAGATGTAGTCAGTCATCTGTGAATGTGGGAGTGGGAGTCCACTAAAGATGAGTGACTGAAGGTGGGAGTGGGAGTCCACTAAAGATGAGTGATTCAAGGTGGGAGTGGGAGTCCACTAAAGATGAGTGACTGAAGGTGGGAGTGGGAGTCCACTAAAGATGAGTGACTGAAGGTGGGAGTGGGAGTCCACTAAAGATGAGTGATTGAAGGTGGGAGTGGAAGTCCACTAAAGATGAGTGATTGAAGGTGGGAGTGGGAGTCCACTAAAGATGAGTGATTGAAGGTGGGAGTGGGAGTCCACTAAAGATGAGTGATTGAAGGTGGGAGTGGGAGTCCACTAAAGATGAGTGATTGAAGGTGGGAGTGGGAGTCCACTAAAGATGAGTGATTGAAGGTGGGAGTGGGAGTCCACTAAAGATGAGTGATTGAAGGTGGGAGTGGGAGTCCACTAAAGATGAGTGATTGAAGGTGGGAGTGGGAGTCCACTAAAGATGAGTGATTCAAGGTGGGAGTGGGAGTCCACTAAAGATGAGTGATTGAAGGTGGGAGTGGGAGTCCACTAAAGATGAGTGATTCAAGGTGGGAGTGGGAGTCCACTAAAGATGAGTGATTCAAGGTGGGAGTGGGAGTCCACTAAAGAATAGTGATGAAGGTGGGAGTGGAGTCCACTAAAGTGAGTGATGAAGGTGGGAGTGGGAGTCCACTAAAGATGAGTGATCAAGGTGGGAGTGGGAGTCCACTAAAGATGAGTGATTGAAGGTGGGAGTGGGAGTCCACTAAAGATGAGTGATTGAAGGTGGGAGTGGGAGTCCACTAAAGATGAGTGATTGAAGGTGGGAGTGGGAGTCCACTAAAGATGAGTGACTGAATGTGGGAGTGGGAGTCCACTAAAGATGAGTGACTGAAGGTGGGAGTGGGAGTCCACTAAAGATGAGTGACTGAAGGTGGGAGTGGGAGTCCACTAAAGATGAGTGACTGAAGGTGGGAGTGGGAGTCCACTAAAGATGAGTGATTCAAGGTGGGAGTGGGAGTCCACTAAAGATGAGTGTTTCAAGGTGGGAGTGGGAGTCCACTAAAGATGAGTGATTCAAGGTGGGAGTGGGAGTCCACTAAAGATGAGTGATTCAAGGTGGGAGTGGGAGTCCACTAAAGATGAGTGATTGAAGGTGGGAGTGGGAGTCCACTAAAGATGAGTGATTGAAGGTGGGAGTGGGAGTCCACTAAAGATGAGTGATTGAAGGTGGGAGTGGGAGTCCACTAAAGATGAGTGATTCAAGGTGGGAGTGGGAGTCCACTAAAGATGAGTGATTCAAGGTGGGAGTGGGAGTCCACTAAAGATGAGTGACTGAAGGTGAGAGTGGGAGTCCACTAAAGATGAGTGATTCAAGGTGGGAGTGGGAGTCCACTAAAGATGAGTGATTCAAGGTGGGAGTGGGAGTCCACTAAAGATGAGTGATTCAAGGTGGGAGTGGGAGTCCACTAAAGGTGAGTGATTGAAGGTGGGAGTGGGAGTCCACTAAAGATGAGTGATTCAACTTTCAAGGTGGGAGTGGGAGTCCACTAAAGATGAGTGATTCAAGGTGGGAGTGGGAGTCCACTAAAGATGAGTGATTGAAGGTGGGAGTGGGAGTCCACTAAAGATGAGTGATTCAAGGTGGGAGTGGGAGTCCACTAAAGATGAGTGATTCAAGGTGGGAGTGGGAGTCCACTAAAGATGAGTGACTGAAGGTGGGAGTGGGAGTCCACTAAAGATGAGTGATTCAAGGTGGGAGTGGGAGTCCACTAAAGATGAGTGATTCAAGGTGGGAGTGGGAGTCCACTAAAGATGAGTGATTCAAGGTGGGAGTGGGAGTCCACTAAAGGTGAGTGATTGAAGGTGGGAGTGGGAGTCCACTAAAGATGAGTGATTCAAGGTGGGAGTGGGAGTCCACTAAAGATGAGTGATTCAAGGTGGGAGTGGGAGTCCACTAAAGATGAGTGATTCAAGGTGGGAGTGGGAGTCCACTAAAGATGAGTGATTCAAGGTGGGAGTGGGAGTCCACTAAAGATGAGTGATTCAAGGTGGGAGTGGGAGTCCACTAAAGATGAGTGATTGAAGGTGGGAGTGGGAGTCCACTAAAGATGAGTGATTGAAGGTGGGAGTGGGAGTCCACTAAAGATGAGTGACTGAAGGTGGGAGTGGGAGTCCACTAAAGATGAGTGACTGAAGGTGGGAGTGGGAGTCCACTAAAGATGAGTGATTCAAGGTGGGAGTGGGAGTCCACTAAAGATGAGTGATTCAAGGTGGGAGTGGGAGTCCACTAAAGGTGAGTGATTGAAGGTGGGAGTGGGAGTCCACTAAAGATGAGTGATTCAAGGTGGGAGTGGGAGTCCACTAAAGATGAGTGATTCAAGGTGGGAGTGGGAGTCCACTAAAGATGAGTGATTGAAGGTGGGAGTGGAAGTCCACTAAAGATGAGTGATTCAAGGTGGGAGTGGGAGTCCACTAAAGATGAGTGATTCAAGGTGGGAGTGGGAGTCCACTAAAGATGAGTGATTCAAGGTGGGAGTGGGAGTCCACTAAAGGTGAGTGATTGAAGGTGGGAGTGGGAGTCCACTAAAGATGAGTGATTCAAGGTGGGAGTGGGAGTCCACTAAAGATGAGTGATTGAAGGTGGGAGTGGGAGTCCACTAAAGATGAGTGATTCAAGGTGGGAGTGGGAGTCCACTAAAGATGAGTGATTGAAGGTGGGGATCTTTATATTAAGACAAATGGAAGGAAAGGGAAGTTTCTGTAAATTTCATTACTTTTGTTTTGCTTCAGAATGTTATAGACGTTGAACCAATGCTAACGCAGTCACACAGAGGGGTAGGTGCTTTGTAGATGTTCACCAAGTATATTCATTCATGCACAGTATTACAAACATGGACAGAACTATGACACAGGGTTGCAGCAGGTAAGGCATTGTCAAGATATTTAAATAAACCCTGACTTCTCCTATCCCAGGGATAGAACTGATGCACTGCACCCTGCACATCTGCAAACTCCAAAGCATGCTCACCTATATATCTAGGTATCTCTGCCCGTCAAAAAGGCAGGGTTTGAACAAGCGAGTAAAGGCTTCTCAACCTCTACTTGCCTGTTGATGCTCTGCCTTTTTGACAGGCGAAGATATGGGAGCATGCTTTGGGGTTTGAAGATGTGCAAGGCACAGTGCCGTGCTTCTATCCCGGGGAGGGGAGAAATTGGGATTTATGATATGAAGGTGGGGATATTTGAATGAATGATGCATTTGTGTTGGTGCTTCAAAAGCACGGCAAGGTTAACTGAACACTAATTGAGTGTTGGCCATGCATGAAGGAATGTGGGCAATTCGGTGCTGGTTGGATATGGCGGGAGGAACAGCCGGATGTACTCTGGATGATGGAAGAGTAGGTATGGGTGGCTGAGGGAAAAGGTCAATAAATGGATGGAGATGGTCATCATTATGACAGGTGGAGCTATGAGTAAATAGGGAGGATGCCCATGTTATTGCACAAGAGATAGTTGTGAGAGAATGTGTTAAAAAAAAGCGTGAGCTAGCATGGCTGGTAGAAAATGGGAGGAGGGTGAAGGGGCTAAGGTAGTTGACTTTTATTGCAACTGAGAAACTCATGTAGACAGGGCCCCATTCACCTTCACCTTCCACCGATACATTCCTCAAATAGAGCTACTGGACATATCTGTATAACCAACTCTGTATGTGTGCACATGCATGCATACATGAAAGTATGTGGCTAAGATGTTTAAGATTTACACAATGTATTATGGTATTTTACATGTGGAACAAGATTGTTATTCCTTTTCTAAGTTTAATATTCAGAATTAATGCTACAAAACATTTCATAACGGGGGGTAAAATCAATCATGTGTTTAATAATAATAATAATATAGTATATTTCTCCGCACATACCTTCCCTTGACAGGCAAGCTCATGGCATTTACTTTTTTAAAAAATCAACTCATACAACCACTCAACATTACATTCCTACAAAAACTCACACATTATACATATAAACAAAGAATAAAAAAGTAAGATCCAGTGGAACAGACTGTACAATGTACATAGTACTTTTAGGCTAGGCCAAGTAAGGTGAAGCAGCTTAGCGGGAAAGGGCGGATCGGAAGAGGTGGGTCTTTAGAGCACTTTTGAACTGCGGCAGAGTGTCAGAATAACGGACTGAGAGAGGCAGACTATTCCAGGTTACAGGTCCAATATAGGAGAAGGTGTGCTGTCCTTGAGTTTTCTTGTTACGGTGGGGGACTCTCTCTCTCTCTCTCTCTCTCTCTCTCTCTCTCTCTGTACATGTGTGTGTGTGCCTGCCTGTGTGTGTGTGCCTGCATGGACACACACACACTCATGCACATGCATGTATACATATATACAGAGGTCTATAGACGTGATTTCTTACAGATGGCCTATTATGTTCATCTTTTTTATTCATATACAGTTCATATCAAGTTCATATCAGGTCCTATTGTAATGATGAAGAAACACTTAATTACACATTCTGTTGTCTGTATACATACATGTGTGTGTGTGTGTGTGTGAGAGAGAGAGAGAGAGAGAGAGAGAGAGAGAGAGAGAGAGAGAGAGAGAGAGAGAGAGAGAGAGAGGTTGGTTCTTGGATGAAGGTAGGATATGAAAATGTACACACACAACACACACACAACACACACACACACACACACACACACACACACACACACACACTATAATTGCAGCAGCTTCATATTTGTGTCTAGTTTTAATCCTACTTCCAACTTGGAATTTTTCAAACATGCCATGCAAGAAGAGAACTTGAACAGGGGGACAGTTTTGGTGATATGACTTGTAAATACAGAGATGCTCTAATACAATTCAAAGCTTTCGAAAAAGCCACAAAATTCACAATATCAGCAGTAAAGTTCATAAATGTTATTTAAATTTTCAAAAAATTTAGTGAACTATAAACTGTTTCAAAAAGGAAGGAAAATATCCGCATGAACATGAGCCATACTGGGAAAGGTATAATTCGTCTTCGTATGGAATGTATTTGCCATCTCTTTCGGCAAGAACATTCTGCACAGTCGGATTTAGATCTATGTCCTCCATTGTTCAACGTTTCTGTTTCCATAGATACTGGAAAGTTTCGAATACTATTTTAAAAGTATTAAAGAATGTGTTTGCATATTTTATATTATTTTCATAGGGCGAATGAAGGAAATGTTCAGCATGCCTTTATCCGGTGTTACGAAACAGCAGTTTGCTCTGTTTCAGACGGAAGGAGTCGGAAACACATGCTCCAAGATGGCGTCCTTCATCGTACGGCGTGTCCTCGGGTGTCACCGAAACACGACTCAGTCCGCCTTGCTTTACTCGGCTTCGAGGGACCTTTTTTTCAAGTGCAACAGAAGCTTTAGCTTTTCCATCGCTAGATATGCGCAGCCAGGAGCGAAGAAAACATTTTCGAGGGAGAAACCGCATGTGAATATCGGCACTATCGGTCATGTCGACCACGGGAAAACAACCTTGACGGCAGCAATTACGAAAGTCCTTTCAGAGAAGAAGCAGGCTGAGTTTCTTAAATATGAAGACATTGATAAGGCCCCCGAGGAAAAGGCAAGAGGAATCACCATCAATGCAGCCTGCGTCGAGTATGAGACTGACGCACGTCACTATGGTCATGTCGACTGCCCTGGGCATGCAGATTACATCAAGAACATGATCACCGGTACGTAATCTCTTTGAAAGATGTATGCACGTAGAAGCCATATCACTTTGCCAGTTCCAGAAAGTGTGTATCATTAATACACGAACATTCTTTCCTGTGGATTTTGTGTCTATCGTTTATTTCTCGGTGGACAATTTCAATAGGTTGACCTATTAAATGTATTAATATTTTCCCCAATGGTTAACGCATTGACACAGTAGCTGGTTTTTACTTAGTCCTGTCGATGTATATTGATTTTTGCACATGAACTTGGGAAATATAATATAGGAAAACACTGTTATGCTATGTCATGTGTCATTCCTTATGCATAGGACACTTGGTTCGTTGCATAAATATTCTCTCTCTCTCTCTCTCTCTCTCTCTCTCTCTCTCTCTCTCTCTCTGTCTGTCTGTCTGTCTCTCTCTCTGTCTGTCTGTCTGTCTCTCTCTCTCTCTCTCTCTCTCTCTCTCTCTCTCCCCCCCCCCCCCCTCCCTCCCTCCCTCCCCCACCCCACTCCCCTTCCCATTTGCTTCCTTGTTTTAACAAGGGCTGAATGTAAGGCAGCAATGCCTAATTCATGAATTTCCCAAGGAAAATAAAGTTTAATCAATCAATTAATCTCCCGTTCTTTTGTCACCAAAGAATCCCTAGTTCTATTTGTTACCCCCAAAAAGTTAAATATGCAAAGTTGTTCTGCCTATTGTATTACTTGGTTAAATGAAAGATAATGTTGTTGCAAGTAATGGTTTATTTTCCTTTTGGCAGCAGTACAATATGTAAATATCTAATATGCAATGTGCTATGGTTAGTAAGTCATGAGAAATAAGTTTATGTAAATAATAGATACTTCAAGTTCTGTTGACATGGCTTCACAATACATTACTTTCTTGAGGGTTGCATATGGTTGTGAAGGATTCCATTAGCCTCTTTCAGGATGAAATTCTCTGTAGTTTCATAGCACAGGATTCCTAGGACCTTATTTACCACAAAAAAGTGTAGATCTATGTAATGAATCTCTTGAACGACTAAGGTGTCATACCAGTGATTTGTCAGTGTGCTATGTCTTCACATCACAGTGCCTTCCCTAACTGGTGATGGACCACATTGCAGGCACAGCCCAGATGGATGGTGCCATTCTGGTGGTGGCGGCCACAGATGGCACCATGCCGCAGACACGGGAACACCTGTTGCTGGCCAAGCAGATTGGCATCAATAAGCTGGTGGTCTTCATCAACAAGGCAGATGCTGCAGACAAGGAGATGCTGGAGCTGGTGGAGATGGAGGTAAGGCCAGTCATCTCCTGCTGCTGCAATATGACAGAAGACCTCGGTCTTAGAGACACAGGTCCACAGACACAGAGAAAGACAGACTGATCAGAAAATGGAGATAGCTTTGAGGCCAAAAAAACCCAGTTGAATTGGTATTTTAAAAATTGCTCACCTCATCCCATCCATACAAGTGTTTTCTTTATGGAAAGGTGCCTTTCCTTCAGGCATCTCTCATTGTCTCTGTCAAGTTCTGGAGGCGCAGGTCTCAGAACAAGAATGTTATCAGTGTTATCAGTAATGACCAAAACTGCTGTCACAGAAGTGACACTGGCAATGAATTTCAAACACATGTCAATAAATTAACAATTCATGTTCTCTCAATGAGTGGTTTTTAAACCCTTCAAAAGAAAATGATAGGAATGTCTTGCAAAAAGGTAGCTTGAATTTGTTGAAATTATATAGCAGTTACTTGAAATGAGAAGATGTGAGATTCTCTGTACCTGGAGGCTTGCAATAACTGAGTTGTGGACTTGCAGTTGAGAGGACAGTAAAGGTTTTGGAACTTAAACATTAAACTTATTAACCTTTCTGATGAAACTAATTTTTTAGAAGTGTATATATGTAAATCAGATGTAATGCCCTAATTTTATCTGTCAGTCTGTCCATGTGTGTGTGTTTGTGTATATATGTGTGTATGAAGTGGAAATCATCGCTGCAAAATTGCGGCAACTGTGATTACATTGCTACAACATTCTTTCTTTTCTCCCCTGTGTTGTAAATGTGAAATGAACTAAATTACTAATTGAGAGTATATATGTAACAGTGTAAGTCAGAGGTTAGACTTCAGATAAAAGAGTGTTTGTTGATATCTATTGGCTACCAACAGCTTTATCAACACTCTCAGGTCTGGCTGGCTGGCAGGCAGGCTGGCTGGCTGGCTGGCTGCCTGCCTCTCTCTCTCTCTCTCTCTCTCTCTCTCTCTCTCTCTCTCTCTCTCTCTCTCTCTCTCTCTCTCTCTCTCTCCCTCTCCCTCTCCCTCTCCCTCCCTCCCTCCCTCCCTCCCTCCTTCTCCCTCCCTCCCTCCCTCTCTCTCCCTCTCCCCCTCCATGCACACTTGACAGTTTGCAAGTTAGAAGTAGATTTAGACGCTGCTTTCATGAGCTCCTTTGTATATTTCAGGTCCGAGAGCTGCTGACAGAGTTTGGCTATGATGGTGATGAGACGCCCGTCATCTGTGGCTCTGCTCTGCAAGCCCTGGATGGCTCCAATCCTGAGCTGGGCTTTGAGAAGGTGAAGGAGCTGCTGAATGCAGTGGACACCTACATCCCCACCCCTGTCCGCATCCTGGACAAGCCCTTCTACCTTCCCATTGAGAATGTCTTCTCCATTCAGGGCCGTGGCACGGTGGTGTCAGGCAAGCTGGAGCGGGGCATCATCAAGAAGGGTGATGAGTGCGAGATAGTAGGCTATGACAAGGTCTTCAAGAGCACCATCTCAGGCCTGGAGATGTTCCACAAGCACCTGGAGTACTCTGAAGCAGGCGACCAAGTGGGAGCACTCATCAAGGGGCTGAAGCGGGATGAACTCAAGCGTGGCTTTGTCCTGGGCAAGGCAGGCACCATCAAGATGCACAACCGATTTGAGGCACAGATCTACCTGCTGAGCAAGGAGGAAGGAGGGCGGTCCAAACCCTTTGTGCCCTTTTTCCAGGCCCAGATGTTCTGCACCACCTGGGACGCCCCTGCCTTGCTGGAGATCCCAGACCGGGACCTGGTCATGCCGGGTGAGGACGCCAAGGTTGTCTTCAACCTGAGGAAGAAAATGGCTCTGGAGGAGAGCCAGCGCTTCACTATCCGTGATGGAAATGGCACCCTGGGCTATGGCGTGGTCACCAAAATTCTGAAGGATGAGGAAGTGGATGAGCTGGAGAAGAAGCGAGGAGCAGCCAAGGAGAAGAAGAAGGCCACTGCCTCCTGAAGTGCTGAGCTGTGAGAGGGACTGCATTGCTGGGACAGGCTGGTGGTGTGACTGATCAGAGACAATCTGATGCCTTGTGTGTGTTCAGGTTCAGTCAAGCAAGTAACAAGAATTCTTGAAGGATAGAAGGTTAAATTGATTAGGAGAGATGCATTCATGAATTCCTCTCACCAAGAGAGGTTTGGTTTGTTGTGTTATTTTTTTGGGGGGGAGAGGTTTGGTAAGCTCTTTTAAAATTTCGACCAAGTGACTCATGAGAGAAAGTAGACTAGAATGCTACAGATAACTGCAAAGAGCTGCATCAACTTGAATCATTGATCTAAATGTAAGTACAGCATTTTGTTATATTATTCTGTTTTAGTATGCATTGTCTGGTCTTTTTGAAAGTCAAGTGTGAATAAACCTTTTTTCAGTGTTTATTTTGGTCTTCAGTGTTCTTTGAGTGTTCATCCTTGACTGCAGATGTGGAAAGGGGAACATTAGAGCAAAGACATTGCATAGAAAGATTGGAACTTGGGCACGTTTGTTTGGCCACAAATCTCTCGATTCTCCCTGATTGGCTAACTAGTCAAGGGTGAGTGAGACGCTCCTACAGCTAGAAAAACGCAAGGCAGAATAACATGGCTGCGTTCTGGCGCCAGAGTCGGTGAAGTAGTTGGCGATAGACGAAATAACTGACTATTCAGATATCACATCAGTTTTTCACTTGATAGAACACCATGGTGTCATATCGAATGGCACGGGAACTTTTTCAATGACAAAAAGCAACCCGTGTTAAACTGTAGACAATTTTTGTCGAAAATGTGAGGCATCAATTCATTTCGATCAATTCAAGGGACATAATTCATACGGTGAAGGGACATAATTATACAGCGTACGTATACTGCAAGCAATAAAAAAAATGTTGTCAGTGTATGTCCACAAATACCCAATACACCTACTCTATATATACAAATGAACACTCGAACAGTAAATACTTCCGTGTACGTACACTTTTCCATTCTTGAATTCCCCCTGTGGGTTCGGGGTAAGAATTGACCCACTGTGTCTCCCTACGCTATTCGAAAGAGGTGAATGACTACGGACACCGTGACTTGATCTGTGTTTACTAGATTACTAGCGATTGTCATGCTTAGTGGCCTTCCATAGCCTACAAGGGCTGATAGGCCGTAAAACTCAATCCATCCATCCATCCATCAGGGTAAGATTTGACCCACCGCGTCTCCCTACCCAATTCATAAGAGGCGAATAACTAGGGACACCGTGACTTGATTTGCGTTTACTCTAAACTGTTCTAGTGATTTTCGTGCTTAATGGCCTTATATAGCCTTCAAGGCTGATAGGCCGTAAAACTCAATCCATCCATCCATCCATCCATTCTCAAACCCTGAGAAGCACATTACAGGCACTGTTCTCTCCAAACACCAGCCCAACTCGCATTGTCTTCGTCATTTTGGCTCATCCGGGTCACGACAGCGGGAAGGATCGAGGAAGCTCTGGACCTGCCTCGCTTTCCGCCTTGACGGCGAGTGAGTTCTTATGAGCGAGGAATGTAGGCAACGCCTAGCCCTCGGGATTCTCTCGAGATTTGTTCCCAAACAAACACGCCCCTTGACATGAGGCTGCAAGGATAGATGGTAAGAGTTACCTTTTCCTCTCTGGGGGATGGGGGTGGAGCTCACATGGCCATTATGACTGAATGAAAGAGGCGCGGTGACATCTTTTGCAGCACGATTTCTGGCATGCTCACTACAAGTATAGTTGTGCCGGAAAATTTGTCGGTGTGTGTGTTCCCCAAAGATGCCTTGGCTCAGCGTACCATCCGCACTGCCAGGAGGCAGTCCTGGAGAGATTATGTTAGTAAGCTCTCTTCCAGGACTCCCATTCGCAAGACGTGGGAGATGATACGGAAGATCTCGGGGAAGTTTGTTTCTTCTTCCATCTCTCATCTGTCTGTTGATGGGAGGACTGTCGACTCCACCTGAGATTGCCGATGCTCTGGCTACCCTTTTCCCTGAACTCATCTATTTCCTTCTGTAATCCGTCTTTCCAATGGATCATGGCGGAGCGGGAAAAGATTGGCCTCAGATTTTAGTCTGACGACTCTGAAGTTTACAATGTGCCTTTTTCTCTTCGGGAGCTTCTCGACTCGTTGAAAAACGCCCACGATACTTCTTTTGGTCCTGATTGTATCAGATGCTCAAGCATCTGCCCAAGCCATCGCTCCAGTTGTTACTTGAGATTTTTTATACTATTTGGTCTTCGGGTTCTTTCCCACCTTCATGGCGGGAGTCTATTGTCGTTCCGGTTCTCAAACCGGGTAAAAATCCTAATGACTCCATAAGTTACCGTCCAATATCCCTCACAAGTTGCGTCTGCAAGACCCTTGAGCGGTTGATTAACGCCCGGCTCGTCTGGTTCCTGGAGAAGCATGTGGTCCTCAGTGACGTCCAGTGCGGCTTCAGGAGGGGGCATAGCACGGCTGATCATCTCGTTCGTCTTGAGAGCTTTGTGAGGGACGCGTTTTTGCGTCGGGAACATTGTGTTGGAGTCTTCTTCTACCTCGAGAAGGCCTACGCCACCACGTGGAGATATGGCATCTTGTCTCCACGCCATGGGTCTTCGGGGTCGACTCGCACACTCTATACGTAATTTCCTGCGTGATCGCTCGTTTTGAGTCCACGTTGGACCGGTTTTGTCACGGTCCTATCCCCAGGAAATGGGAGTCCCTCAGGGCAGCATTCTGAGCATGACTGTTCATTGTAAAGATCAACAGTATTGTGGAGTGTCTCCCTCCCGGAATTAACTCTTTTTTATATGTAGATGACTTTCTTATCGTTTGCCATGACAAGAGCATGGATTTTATCGAGAGGCAGCTGCAACTGTCTCTCAATCGTCTTGTGGATTTTATTATTTTTCAGTATAAATAATCCACAAGGAACTTTAGAATAAAACCAAAAAATGGAACTACATTCCACAAGAGAAATTATGCGACACGTAGGCACAAGAAAGCTCCGAAACGCGTACAATAAAAGGTTTGAGCAGCAGTCGAAAGGCGAAAGGGACGCTAGAAAGGGTTCTAACACCGAAACGCGTACAATCAAAGTTTGAGCGGCAGTCGAAACGCGTACAATCGAAAGTTTGAGCAGCAGTATAATGGCGAAAGGAACGCTAGAAAGGGTTCTGTCAAAGAGTTCTGGGATCACAGGGCAGCCGTCGTGTTGCAGATGACCGAATAAATAAACACGAACAGTGTGGAGCAGTTACACTGTGAAAAGTGCGGTGGTCACTGGCCCTAGGCCTGTGGACCCGCAGTCTCTCTCCGCAGTCATCTCGTGATCTGGATGAGGCAAGGACACAGAAGGCATTGCCTCGGAGGATAGCCATCCCGATTCGTTGTTTGAGCCACATGGTCTCCCGTGGCTCGCCCGTCTCCCCCTTCAGTCGAAAAATGTGTGCATGCACTATTGTGCATGTCGCATATTACACCCTGATCCTGTTTTACTTCTAGATGCATTTCCTTTACCTGTCGTGGAGGAGACCAAGTTTCTTGGAATCCTATTCGACAGGCGTTTAACTTTTATACCGCATCTTAAATATTTACGTATCAAATGTACCAAGGCACTCAACCTACTTAGAGTTGTTGCTCACTCCCACTGGGGAAGAGATAGCAGTGTTTTAATACTACTCTATCGTGCCTTGGTACGCTCCAAACTAGAATACGGTTGTTTTGTTTATGGGTCAGCTCGCAAGTCGTACTTGTCGATACTTGACCCAATCCACCATCAGGGTTTACGATCCGTCCTCGGTGCCTTCCGCACCTCTCCTATGGAGAGTTTATATGCGGAGGCGCGCGAGCCTCCACTTCATTTACGTAGGCGCAAGCTTGCGTTACAATACATCGTTCATGTGGGTTCTAACCCGACCAATCCTACTTATCATTGTGTTGTCCGACCGAAGTTTCCGCACCTTTACGCGGCCAAACCCAGCTGTATCCCCCCGTTGGGGATACGAGTTGGAAGGATATTGCAGCGGCAAACGTTCGGTAGGACAATTTTTTATAGGCCTACCTATCCTTTATATCTGTCACCGCCGTGGCTCATGCCTGAACCTGTTATTTTACTTAATCTAGAGAAATTTTTCATGAGTGCTGCCCTCTCTCACATGTACAAGAGTGCATTCCGGTAAATTTTATCTACATATGCACATTTTTACCCACTTTATACAGATGGTTCTAAAGACGGAGATCGTGTGGCGGCAGCTGTTGTCGCCAGCGACTCCGTCTTGCGCTTTCGCCTTCCGGATGGGACTTCGATCTACTCCGCAGAGCTTAGTGCACTTGAGGCCGCTCTTGGCGTATTCCAGAGCAAGAGACTGCCACGAGCCCTTGTATTCTCTGACTCGCTATTGGCCTTACAGGCTCTGCGGGGGAAGGGAGATTTCCCATCCTTATTTGTTTGGTATATTTGTATCTGTGTCGACTACAGTGTGGGGGTGCTGAGGTCGCCTTCTGCTGGGATTCTAGCCATATGGGCATCCCGGGGAACGAGAGAGCAGATCAGGCTGCCAAGTCTGCTCTCTCCCTTCCCATGTCCCCGGGCAGGATCCTGGTGGGCGACCTGGTACCTCGTGTTACTAACTACATTTCTAATCTGTGTCAGGCCGACTGGGACGGCAGGGCACATAACAAACTTCATGAAGTATCTGCCGTGTGGGGTGAGCGACTCTCCCCCACATCGCTCACGAGAAGAGAGGAAGTTGTGCTCTGCCGTTCCCGAATCGGCCATTCTGTTCTGACCCACTCCTATTTGTTGCGGTCGGAGCCTCCACTGGAGTGCTGCACCTGCCAGTGCAGGCTCACCATGCGGCACGTTCTGGTGGAGTGCCCTCGACTTGCTCATCTACGGAGTGGGTCGAGCAGTCTGTCTGACTTTTTTAAAGATCCTTTAGCTGTGATAAAATTTTTGATAGATTCTGAGTATTATTCTCGTTTATGAGTCGTACTATGTCTTAATTGTTTTCGATATTTCTCCACGTACCTCTTCTGAGGTATTCTTTTAATTGCACATTTTTAATCAGTGAAAGTATGTTGTGGCCTTGAATGGCCTTTACGGCTGATGAACCCTTGGGCTCCATCCACTTATCCTTTAGTGTTTTGTCAGTGATAGGGAAATTGAGGTGTGAAATTTTGCCCTATCGCCCTTTATGAGTCTTCATGTTTAA
>JAWQFJ010009560.1:0-33667 GCA_034096865.1 Theodoxus fluviatilis | reverse complement strand
CACTGTCCTAATCGAATAAACATTTGTCGACGTCTCTCTCTCTCTCTCTTTGTGGTCTTTTTAAAAAGCAAACTGACGCACAGGCTCAATTGTTATAGATGTATGAAGCACACATTTGAGGTCTCGAAGGACACTCCAAATATATAGAATACACACATTTGCTTGCAAGAAGTTGCTTGGTTAGACCCAATAACATCAACAGTAGCAGACGAACGACTCTCGAAGTATATAATTATTGCCAGGTTTTTGTCCAAGTAATGTTTGTTGTGGTCCTAGCCTGAATGAGTGTCTTGCAGGTGTGGGGGACAACTTGGCCGTGGGGAGGCCGGCATGGCAGAGCTCGAGTTATTGGGATGACACTGGTGCCGAAAAGGCGGTGGATGGCAACACCAACACCAACCTTATTGGTGGCCTCAGCTGCTCTAGCACCCAGGATGATCCTGCAGGTCCTGCGTGGTGGATGGTGGACCTCCAGCGAGAAGTCCGCGTCTCCAACGTCGTCCTCTACAACCGGGCAGAATGCTGCAGTGAGTTCCCGTCACGCTTGCCACAGCTCCGTCATACTGTGTGCTCCCCAAACTGCCTAAGAGCCGCCACACAAAATAGATCTTAACTGACTGCATTGTTGACAGTTACAGAACCGATTTGTGAATGGATCCAGTATATTTATAAATGCCGAAGGATTTCGTGGGAAAATCCGCAACGCGTCCACGAAACGTGAGGATGGAATAAACTCCATGCTCTACTGTTTCAGACCATTGAATGAGTGGACATGGTCAGGTGACTCAAGGGGCGGAGCCTGTCGTAAATGTCGATGGTGCAGTTGCTTGCGATAAATCTGTGTGCTGTAATGTTCATTGTTTTAACCCAGTTGGGTGCATATGCTCCAATGATGAGTACTTAGGAAAGAGAAAGAAGTGAATAAAACAGTTTTAAATAGACCAGCATTCACTGTGGTCGATGTTGCTTGTCTGTGATGCTCTGAAACAGGCGCGCAAAAAGAAAATTAAGTAAGCTGTCAACCAAGTTTTCAGAGCAGCTCTGTTTAATATGAATATTATCGCCCCTGTGAAAATCACACGCAGCCAAGTGCTAAGCATTTCGCCTTTGCAATGGTCTTGATTCACCGTCACAGATCTTGCTTCTACTCCGCAGTCATGGTCTTGAAAGACTGTCTTACAGTGCACTGATAAACTTTCTTTTGCACAGATGAAAGACTTGCGAAGTTCCACCTGCAGCTCCACCAGAAGAGCCCCCAGATCTGCGGCAACGTTACCATGGTAACCTCCGTTTACCAGGACGCCGCCCTTCCTGCTGGTCCCACGACCTTCACCTTTGACCCTACAAGTGCTGCACGCTGGGTGCAGGTCTTCATACCCGGGATCCAGTCTATACTGACGCTGTGTGAAGTGCAGGTGTTCGGGGAGCCCCTCAACAGTGCAGGTAACACCACCTGTCCTGCGGGTAACACTGTTATGTAACATAGTAACACTGGAGGTAACGCTGCATGTAACGCCACGGGGAACAATGCGTCGTCACTGTCGTTTGATACAGTGTTGAGGCTTCCCTGCTGTTACAGGATGAAGGCCTTAAAACTCCACGCACTCCACCAGTGTGAGACATCTCGTTTACTTCATCGAAAGATGGCAGCGAAAACATGCCACAAGCTGTTTGTGTTTCAAATAAGTCACCTATAAACGTTCTGTCAAGATAGAACAAAGTCCAAATTTGTCATGTAACGCGCAAATCTATTCAAAAGACGTAAAAGTAAACACAAGTGTATTGGTTTTATACAGCGACTCCTCACGCATGTCTAGAGTCTCAAAGCGCTTGACATTTTACCTCCTGATTATTGAGCCCGTTTGTCATTTCTTTTACCCGCACCTGATGACAAACACAGCAGTAGACAGATACCATGCAGACAGTCAGGTACCAGAAGCATCTCCACTCCCTGGGGAGTATTATAACCCGATGCTGGTTCGTGGATAAGCACACTACAGTTTGCCCTCGCTGCTCGCACAGGTGGCCTGTCTTACTTCTAGGTGAAAAAGGCAATGCAAGTTAAGCTTCCTGCCATAGGATGGAACTACAGAACCCGCGCAGCTTCCAACATGGCTACCGCTTGCCGCAAGCGGCAGCAGGCGAGTTCTCTAGCAACTGGACTGGAGCCCCGACTAATCTCTCAATCTATCAATCAACCAACTGATCAACCGATGAACAGACCAACCGATTAACCGACAAATCCAAATCAATCCAAATCAATCCAAATCAATCCAAATCAGATCGGGTAGGGTCGGGTCAGATTACGTAAGGTCAGATCACGATGGTCGGTAGGTCGGTCGGTCTGTCGGTCTGTCGGACGGTCTTATCGGGTCGGGTCGGGTCAGGTCGGGTCGGGTTGGGTCCCCATCCCAAGTCCCCATCCCAAGTCCCCATCCCAAGTCCCCATCCCAGTCCCCATCCCAAGTCCCCATCCCAAGCCCCCATCCCAAGTCCCCATCCCAGTCCCCATCCCAAGTCCCCATCCCAAGTCCCCATCCCATGTCCCCATCCCAAGTCCCCATCCCAAGTCCCCATCCCAAGTCCCCATCCCAAGTCCCCATCCCAAGTCCCCATCTCAAGTCCCCATCTCAAGTCCCCATCCCAAGTCCCCATCCCAAGTCCCCATCTCAAGTCCCCATCCCAAGTCCCCATCTCAAGTCCCCATCTCAAGTCCCCATCCCAAGTCCCCATCCCAAGTCCCCATTGCATGTCCCCATCACAAGTCCCCATCCCAAGTCCCCATCCCAAGTCCCCATCCCAAGTCCCCATCCCAAGTCCCCATCCCAAGTCCCCATCTCGTCCCCATCTCAAGTCCCCATCCCAAGTCCCCATCCCAAGTCCCCATCTCAAGTCCCCATCCCAAGTCCCCATCCCAAGTCCCCATCCCAAGTCCCCATCCCAAGTCCCCATCCCAAGTCCCCATCCCAAGTCCCCATCCCAAGTCCCCATCTCAAGTCCCCATCCCATGTCCCCATCTCAAGTCCCCATCCCAAGTCCCCATCCCAAGTCCCCATCTCAAGTCCCCATCCCAAGTCCCCATCTCAAGTCCCCATCTCAAGTCCCAATCTCAAGTCTCCATCCCAAGTCCCCATCTCAAGTACCCAAGGTGCCCCAACCCCACTCCCCATCCCCAATCTCAATTCCCAACCCCAAACTCAATCCCAATTTCAATCTAATCCAATTCAATCCTTTCATCCAATCCGTCCATCTGTCCGTCCATCCAGCTGTCCATCCGTCTATTCGTCAATGCAGTCAGTTAATCAGTCTGTCCGTCTGTCCGTCCTTCCATTCATCCATTCATCCATCCCCCCATCAACCAACCAACCAACCAACCAACCAACCAACCAACCAAGCGAAGTGAAGCAAACAGAAGCGAACCGAACCAAACCAAACCTAACCGAACCGAACCACAGCGTTCCCACTTGAACTCGACTCCTATTCCACTCCACTCGACTCCCACTCCACTCGACTCCCACTCCACTCGACTCCTACGCCACATGACATGACTCCCACTCCACTCGACCTCGACTCCCACTCCACTCCCACTCCACTCGACCTCGACTCTCACTCCACTCGACTCCCACTCCACTCGACTCCCACTCCACTCGACTCCCACTCCACTCGACTCCTACGCCACATGACATGACTCCCACTCCACTCGACCTCGACTCCCACTCCACTCCCACTCCACTCGACCTCGACTCCCACTCCACTCCCACTCCACTCCCACTCCACTCGACCTCGACTCCCACTCCACTCCCACTCCACTCGACCTCGACTCCCACTGAACTCGACCTCGACTCTCACTCCACTCGACTCCCACTCCACTCGACCTCGAATCCCACTCAACTCCCACTCCACTCCACTCGACCTCGACGCCCACTCAACTCTTACTAAACTTCACTCGACCTCGACTCCCACTCCACTCGACCTCGAATCCCACCCAACTCCCACACCACTCCACTCTACCTCAACTCCAACTCCACACGAGCTCAACTCCCACTCCACTCGAGTTCCACTCCGCTCGACTCCCACTCCACTCGACTCCCACTCCACTCCACTCTCACTTCACTCGACTCCCACTCCACTCGATTTCGACTCCCACTTCACTCGACTTCCACTCCACTCGACTCCCAATCCACTCGACTCCCACTTCACTCGACTCCCACTCCACTCGACTCCCAATCCACTCGACTCCCACTCCATTCGACTCCCACTCCACTCGACTCCCAATCCACTCGACTCCCACTCCATTCGACTCCCACTCCACTCGACTCCCACTCCACTCAACTCCTACTCCACTCAACCTCGACTCCCAATCTACTCTACTTCCAATCCACTCGACTCTCACTCTACTCGACCTCGACTCCCACTTACCTCGACTCCCAATCCACTCGACCTCGACTCCCACTCCACTCGACACCCACTCCACTCGACTCCTACTCCACTCAACCTCGACTCCCAATCCACTCTACTCCCAATCCACTCGACTCCCACTCCACTCGACTCCCACTCCACTCGACTCCCACTCCACTCAACTCCTACTCCACTCAACCTCGACTCCCAATCTACTCTTCGCAATTGTGGTGACCAGTTGCCGCCATTACTGGTCAATGCCACCACCATGCGCGAGTGTAAAAGGCGCATAACCATGGCCGAAAGCACACAGGTTCTGCAATGAGTTCGTTCACGCATGCAGAGAAAGGAGAGGAAATCCGCCTGAAAGGCTAATCACAGTGGGCTAACCCATGGCTGGCACTCGAGTCATTCTGACTCACGCCATTAGGCACCACGTGGCTGCCTGCCATTCTGGCGGTGCCATGCTTGACCCGCGTGGAACCGGCGATCGCCCGATCGAGTATTCATACATAACAACCCATAGAGAGAGAGCATCGTGTACTTACCTCAATTCAGTGGTGTAGTTGGTAAAGCTGCTTAGTCAGTTGTTGAAGATGCACGGCGTAGCCCACCTCGATCTCCCTTCGCGCCCAACTGCCCCTTTGTTCTCTGTCTCGTCTCTCGCTCTCGTCTCTGCCCTCTCACTGCCCTCTCACGCCTCTGGTCACCCACTCCACTCGACACCCACTCCACTCGACACCCAATCCACTCGACACCCACTCCACTCGACTCCCGATCCACTCAACTTCGACTCCCAATCCCCTCGACTTCCAATCCACTCGACTCCCACTTCATTCGAACTCGACTCCCACTTCACTCGACTCCCACTCCACTCGACCTCGACTTCACTCCACTAGACCACCACTCGACCTCGACTCCCACTCCACTCGACTCCCACTCCACTCGAATTCGACTCCCACTCCACTCGACTCCCACTTCACTCGACTCCCACTCCACTTGACCTCGACTCCCACTTCACTCGACTCCCACTCCACTCGACACCAACTCCATTCGACTCCCACTCCATTCGACACCCACTCCACTCGGTTCCCACTGCACTCAACTTCCACTCCACTCGACCTCGACTCCCACCCCACTCGACCTCGACTCCCACTCCACTCATCTCCCACTCCACTCAACTCTCAATCCACTTGACCTCGACACCCACTCAACTTGACTCCTACTCCACTCGTCTCCCACTTCACTCAACCTAGACCCCCACTCTACTCGACCTCGACTCCCACGCCACGCAACCTCGACTCCTACTCCACTCGTCTCGACTACCACTCCACTCGACTCCCGCTCCACTCGACACCCACTCCACTCGTCACCCACTCCACTCGACACCCACTCCACTCGACACCCACTCCATTCAACTCCCACTCCACTCGACTCCCACTCCACTCGACACCCACTCCACTTGACCTCAACTCTCACTCAACTTGACACCAATTTACTCGACTTCCACTTCACCTGACTCCCGCTCCACTCGACTCCCACTCCACTCGACCTCGACTTCCACTCCACTCGACTCTCACTCCATACGACCTCGACTCCCACTCCACTCGACCATAAAACCCACTCCACTCGACTGCCATTCGACCTGGAATCCCACTCCACTCGACCTCAACTCTTACTCCACTCGACCTAGACTTCCACTCCACCCGACTCCCGCTCCACTCGACTCCTACTCCACCCGACCTCGACTCAAACTCTACTCGACTCCCACTCCACTCGACCTCGCTCCCACTCCACTCGACTCACACTCTACTCGACTCCCACTCCACTCGACCTCGCTCCCACTCCACTCGACTCACACTCCACTCGACTTCTGCTCCACTCGACTCCCACTCCACTCAAACTCTACTCGACCTCAACTCCTACCCTACTCGACTTCCACTCCACTCCACCTCGATTCCCACTCCATTCGACATCGACTCCCACTCCACTCCCACTCCACTCCACTCGACTCTCACCCCATCAGACTCCCATTCCACTCGACCCACTCCACTCGAATCCCACTCCACTCCACTCCCACTCGACCTCGACTCCCACTCCACTCGACCTCGACTCTCACTCCACTAGCCTCTCACTCCACTTGACCTCGACTCTCACTCAACTTGACTCATACTCCACTCGACTCCCACTATACTCGACTGCCACTCCACTCAACCTAGACCACCACTCTACTCGACCTACACTCCCACTCCACTCGACTCCCACTCCACTGGACATCGACTCCCACTGCGGCTGTGACGTTAAAATTTGGAACCAGGTAACCCTGTCTCAATGTGCATGTTTGAATGTGCTGGAGGACTCTTGGAGCGCTACAAAGAATGCCTTGTAACATCCTTGAAGGCTTGTGTGTGTGTGTGTGTGTGTGTGTGTGTGTGTGTGTGTGTGTGTGTGTGTGTGAGTGTGTGTGTGTGTGTGTGTGTGTGTGTGTGTGTGTGTGAGTGACCCTGACAGCTAAATGAGAAGAACCGGTCACCGACCGATTGTACTGGAGAGCTGTTACAGAAGTTAGAACCCTACGTGGGTGGTGCCTGCTAGTGTGGAGAGTTGACCCCCATCGGGGGCGGACTGCAGGTGGTCAGCCGAAATTAATGAAGTGAAGAGAGACAGAGAGAAGGACTTGATAATCAAAACAATAGGAGAGAGGGAGTCTAATTGGACGAAGGAGAGGACAGGGAAGGGGCCAGTGTAACAAGATACCCATCGGAAACTCCTGCTCTGAGAAATTCCCATGGCTTCAATGGATGGCTGCTGACAGTCTGTGATACCAAGGGACTGTGAAGTTTGGATATAGCGAGGGAGGGACGGACCGGTCAACCAGTTCGGCTCTGGATCTCAGACAAGCGAGACCTATGCCACTCCCGGTCACCAGAGGCGAAGCGACCCTTCCCACCAATGTGATGTTTCCCAAGTTTCAATGTGGAAAATCTCCCACTGTGCCCTCATCAACAAGTCGGATGAGTAGACTGACACCTGTCATCTCTCTGTCATCAGTACCCTGCGTATATGAAGTGAACTTTGGAAAAAGGAACTGAACTTTTCAGAATGAACCCCTCTCCCTAGTGGTGAACATTAACAAGTGAAACTTCAAGGACTGAATCTTTTCTTTATTTTGTGGTTGCAACAATATAATTAAATGAATCAATTAATTCATTGTGTTTAATCCTTGGAAACTGGCATGGTTATTAGCCATTAGTATTGGTACAGTTACTTTGTTTATCTTGAATACCTACATTAAGGGCAGGTTATAGGTTTTTAGTCAAAATCCTTTTTTATGCACCTAGGAAGTCCATCTTTTCATATATGATAGATACTTGCATGAAGTATGCAAAAACAGACTTTGTAATGACATTGCTACAGTCACATGACCAATATGGCGGATGGGTCTATAAATAGTATCACATTTTGTGTGTCTGTTTTCTCTGTCAATTTTGAAGATATGTGCTTCAAACTTGGTATTTGCCTTATTCAAACATAGCTTAATCTCACAAACTAAAATTATAAGTTTTGAACCATATGTTAGTAAATGAGTAATTTTGAAAAAACACTTCATCTTTGTCAGTGAAAACAAATGCTAAGGTATGAAAGAATCATCCATAACTCAGAAAGTACTCAATTAACCTCAATATGCTTAGTCTATGATGATTCCATACAAACTTGGAGAGTGTGTTCAAAAGTTCAAGATGATTGAACAAGATTTTGCTGAGACAATGGGCACACATATCAGTAACAATTAAAAAAAGGACAAACAGAGAAAATTGACTTTGAAGTCTTTATTCAGGAACTATACAGACAGTGCACCTGACTTCTTTAAAAAAAGTTTTAACATATTTTGAGGCAAGATAGAGAAAAGATAATCGGAGATGTGAAAGTCAAGAGGGTGATCTTGATCTTGGTAAAAAAAATCTCATTTTCGAAAATTTTAGTGAAAACTTCGGTTCTTCAGCGTAGAAAAAACTAAAACCTGTCCTTAAAGGAATATGTCTGTTGATGGTAACCTTTGTTTGCTAGTGATTTGTGCATGGCATGAGGCATGTACAAAATGTTGAGCCAAGTGAATTACCAAATTTCATGAGCCGTTCCCCGTTCCAATTACAGGAAGAAAATTTAGATCATATACCTAAATTAAGAAAATCAAGGGGACGGCTATGTAACAAGAGCAAACACTAATATCAGACTGTGGAACGTTTCAAAATCAAAGGTTGGTCGCTCTTGACAACGAAGAACGCCTGCGAAAATGGTGTACAGCTTTGCTGTTTTATACGTAGTTAGCCTTAGTCTGTCCTCGTTGCCACAGGCGCTGAGCAACCGAGTTCGGGTGCAATCCTCGGCGCCACAGGCGTCTGGGTCGACATGAAGAGAGAACTTTGTCATGCCGTGCTTGTGTGTTTGTGGGTGTCTTCAATATGAACTTGAACATTCATGCCCCTGCACTGCTTTCTGGTCTACTGCAGGCCCCTGTGCCCACTGCCAGTCCAGCCCCGTGGTCCTGCCCCAGTTACCCCCCCTGACAACCCACGCCTCCCTCAGCGTGGGCAACGCCAGCCCCTTGGACTGCGCCTCCCTGTGTCTCCGCCACGGCCAGTGTCTGGGCTTCTTCTTCCGCCCTGTGGTCGGCGGTCCTCCGACCTGCACCCTACTGGTACCCCGACCTCCGGGAGCCCCGGTGGAAGCAGGACTTCCGGGTACCGTCACCTACTTCGAGATGACCTGCTGAAGGAACGCCGTCCCGAGGACCTTACCCGCTGATCCCAGCTCCATGACGCGCATGACTTAAATCCAGCTCTAATTTGCATGTGACCTGATTGAGTGCAGGGTTCCTGTCTGTTTGCTCGAGTCACATTCTTGCTGCAATCATCTTGGTAACATCATGAGACCATGTGGCATTTGTAGTCGCGTATCAGATATGTTTAACACCGCTAAGAGCCACGTTGTCAGATAACTCTGGGAGGGTGAGGGTGAGGACAGGGATGGGAATGTTGATAGGAATGGAAGAGTGTTTGAGGATGGAGACTTATCGGAAGCATCCTAGTTGAGCCGTTCTCTCAGAAGCCTTGTAGCTCGAGCTGCCAGTCCGAATATGGCGGGTCTTCTGCAAACCCTCTTCTTGGTATTTCACCATTACCATTGACGGACGTTCTAATAAATAAATGCTCCGACAGAAAGTTGTTGAAGCATTTGTGTTTGTGCGAGTACTGAAATTACTTATCAAATAGTCTGAGATGCAGAAACGAAAAAGTTATTCTGCACGAGAAGAATGCTTTCATACCAGAAATAGGAGACGTAATGTGCATGTGGCAAAGAGTTACGACAACGGTTGTCTCCAAACGCACACACACACATACAAATACACACACACACAGACGCGCACGCACCCACGCACGCACGCACACACACACACACACACACACACACAATCACATAAGCACAGACACACAAGCACAGACACACACACACATGGACACATACACACATACACACGCACACACACACACATTGTCACATACACACACACACACACACACACACACACAAGCACAGACACACACACACATACACACACATACACATGGACACATACACACACACACACACATAGACACATACACACATAAACCACACACACACACACACACACACACACACACACACACACACACACACACAGGTACTGTCATGACTCTTCGGGGATGAAATAACTGGTTCGTCTAGGGCATGAAGTTGTTAGATAGCAAAGTGTGATTCGAGAGTCAAAACAACTTTATCTGTGTTCGCAACCTTGGCAAATGATAGAAAATGGAAATGGTGGTAGTACTGAAATAAATCAATTATCAAGAATGAATAATCATGTTTAATCTCAAATAAACCAGTATGACATCTGAAAATAAATACAATTCTCGGGGAGTTGGATACACAAAACAATTCCAGAAATGGAACCATGATGAGAGTATACCAAGAAGAACTGTTCACTGTTTCATCACGAGGCTTCACCACAGCAAACTACTTTCAAAGCATGGCTGGTTTTCTAATAACTACATTTATATGAGGCCTGGCTGGCTTCTACATTCTTAAGTGTCCATTATTTAACACATGCATAAACATTGAAGTCATAACAGTAGTAGTATGAAAGTTCATCATCTGACAACTCACACGGAAAACAGGGAGAAAGGATCATTTTAATGTACACACGAGTAAATCTGTCACATTGATTCCATTTCGACGTTGGTAAAGCTCTGTGAATGGTAAACTAACGTGATGCGTGCGCTGGTAGGCAAAAAAAACGCCTAGCCAGATCTCTCAATTTTCTGGCATAGCCTTCAGTGAAGTTCACCATAGTCATCCATTCACTCCAGGTGATGTGGCGTTTTCCTTGGTTGACTAAATCAAAGGCTTTTTGAGTACGTCCCCTACTATGAGTGATCTTCCACTTCGCTTCTCAGATTTTAATACTCCAGATGCAATCTTGAGCCAAGGCTCCATAGTACCAAGATCTGAAGTGTCGCATTCAGTGCTTGCAAATATCGAATCATCTCACGGTGGTATTTTATATGATCATCAATGCTTTTCATGCCTGTTTCAGTGAAGGGATGATTATCCATGTCAGAGGCGTCCGTATTTTCAATGCTCATCTTTCCAAAACGTTCAATTTTAAGTTGTAGATGAATACTCCGATCGTTTGCAAGTCTACAGAAAAGTAAACAAAAAGGGAGGTAACTCCGCAACCGGAAATGGTTTCCGGATCAAATGTTCTTATGTAAATAAGCGTTTATGAGTTGTGTAATATTTTGTTAATGTCATAAACATGTATCAACTGTGTTAAAGAAGTTCTTTTGCAGCTAATTCGGCTAGTTCTGATGTTAAGAGGCCTGTTAGGTGACATGTTTGATACAGTACGATAAACATGCTAACCCAGATAGCATGTTGCATGGCTTTGGGGGTCTAGCGCACGGCTCCCCAAGCTGTTGCCCCGGGTTCGATTCTCGGTCAGAGCTGTCTTGCAAATACAAGAGGTTCTTTGCGTGAGAAAATTCCCAATTAAAGGGGCGCCTCATGCCATGTGTAATTGCATATTGTTGTTGCCATAACTACTAAAAGCCTCTACAGGTGTGTGTGTGTAACCTGAACCTATTAATATGCAAATTCTGTCTCTCATGCAAGAAATTTCTTCTCGAGCAATGTGCATATTAACAGCACAGGCTCTTTGGAGACTGTTTCTGTTGTACTGCATGTCTCCTGCAGATGATTCTTGGGTGTGGAGGGAAATAACGACTTCCCACATTTTTGTCAGAATTCCATTCTTGGGTGTTGGAGGTAAATAGTCACAAATACCTTTGAAAACCTTTAAAATCCCAGTAAACGCATCGAACTCCTCGCTCCTCCCAGAGTGGCTTCCTAAAAGGTGATCATTCAGCTAATTAAATTTTAAAAGTGAACAGTCAGGTAATTAAAAGTGTTAATTACTAAGCTCGTACTGCCAAGTCATACTACTTTGGCCTGGCAAGGGTCCTCGCGCCATTGTCAATGTGCGCCGCGGACGTCGTGTTGCCCCTAGCAACGGCAACAAACGCAGCGCCTCGCGCACGCCGCATGTTTGTCCTGCAGCAGCGCGTGGGTCGATGGCGAGAAGCCCCTGCCTGCCACAACAGTATGGCGTTCACTGCAAACAGCGCGTCTTGAGAACCACCAGCTCCGCACAACATGCACGGGCTCCCACACCCGCCTTCCCCAAACCACCTCCCACCCCTACAGCGCTGACCCCCTCTCCCTCTCGTCGTACCCAATACGCGCCACCCGCATTGGCCACAGCGAGGCGTCTGGCTCGAGAAAACAGCAGTTGTTTTACCCCGGTAGCCCAGGAGCAACAGTGAGTAAGCTCAGGCGGCGGTACTTTTGACAACAGCACTGGTCCAAGACACCACGGTCCTGGAGGAAAATCGAATTTCACAGGACCAGAATCGATGGAAAGCGTCTGTCTGTCTGTCTGTCTGTCTGTCTGTCTGTCTGTCTGTCTGTCTGTCTGTCATGTCTTGCGCAGTTGCTCCAAAGTCAGCACTGCCACTTCTACGCCAGCGGATGACGTCACTCCCACCTATGTCGTCCTGTGTGTAGTTTGTTTGTCCTTCCTTACACTTGGTTCGTCCTGTGTGTACTGCGTGTGTCTTTCCTGTTACCTGTGTAGTTTTGAGTGTAGTATTTCTTTCCTGTCACCTGTGTTGTCCTGTGTGTGGTCTGTGTGTCTTTCCTGTCACCTGTGTAGTTCTAAGTTTAGTCTGTCTTTCTTGTCACCTGTGTAGTTCTGAGTGTGGTCTGTGTGTCCTTTCTGTCACCTGTGTAGTTCTGTGTGCAGTCTGTGTGTCCTTTCTTTCACCTGTGTTGTCCTGTGTGTGGTCTGTATGTCTTTCCTGTCACTTGTGCAGTTCTAAGTTTAGTCTGTCTTTCTTGTCACCTGTGTAGTTCTGAGTGTAGTCTGTCTTTCTTGTCACCTGTGTAGTTCTGAGTGTGGTCTGTCTTTCTTGTCACCTGTGTAGTTCTGAGTGTGGTCTGTGTGTCCTTTCTTTCACCTGTGTAGTTCTAAGTTTAGTCTGTCTTTCCTGTCACATGCGTAGTTCTAAGTGTAGTCTGTCTTTCTTGTCACCTGTGTAGTTCTGAGTGTGGTCTGTGTGTCCTTTCTTTCACCTGTGTAGTTCTGTGTGCAGTCTGTGTGTCTTTCCTGTCACTTGTGCAGTTCTGAGTGTGGTCTGTAGGATCTTCCTGTCGTTTATGTCGTCCTGTAGGTAGTATGTGTAGTCTGTGTCCTCGCTGTCACCTGTGTAGTTCTGTGTGCAGTCTGTGTGTCCTTCCTGTCACCTGTGTAGATCTGTGTGTAGTCTGTGTGTCCTTCCTGTCATCTGTGTAGTCCTCTTTGTAGTGTGTGTGTCTTTTCTGTCACCTGTATAGTTATGTGTGAAGTATGTGTGTCTTCCCTCTCACCTGTGTAGTTATGTATGTAGTGTGTGTGCGTGTGTGTCCTTCCTGTCATTTGTGTCGTCATGAGTGTAATGTGTGTTTGTGTCCTCATGTCACCTGTGTAAGTCTGTGTCTTTTCTGTAATGTATATTCCGTGTGTTAAATGAGTATCTTTTCTGTCACCTGTGCAGTGCTGTGTGTAGTGAGTGTCTTTAATGCCACATGTGTTCTGTGTGTAATGTGTGTGTCTTTCCTGTCACCTATATTCCGTCTGTGATGTGTGTAGAAAAATCGCTTCGTATAATGTGGACGAATTACTATGCACCAGTGTAACCCAGGTAGTGGTGCATACGTACCCGTATTACCTACAGGTAGGACTACGATACATAGCTAGTGGTGCATACACACATGTACGCGTATTACCTACAGGTAGGACTACGATACATAGCTAGTGGTGCATACACACATGTACGCGTATTACCTACAAGTAGGACTACGATACATAGCTAGTGGTGCATACACACATGTACGCGTATTACCTACAAGTAGGACTACGATACGTAGCAAGCGGTGCATACACACATGTACGCGTATTACCTACAAGTAGGACTACGGTACGTAGCAAGTAGTGCATACACACATGTACGCGTATTACCTACAAGTAGGACTACGATACATAGCTAGTGATGCATACACACATGTACCCGTATTACCTACAAGTAGGACTACGGTACGTAGCAAGTAGTGCATACACACATGTACGCGTATTACCTACAAGTAGGACTACGATACGTAGCTAGTGGTGCATACACACATGTACGCGTATTACCTACAAGTAGGACTACGATACGTACTAGTGGTGCATACACTCATGTACGTGTATTACCTACAAGTAGGACTACGATACATAGCTAGTGGTGCATACACACATGTACCCGTATTACCTACAAGTAGGACTACGATACATAGCTAGTGGTGCATACACACATGTATGCGTATTACCTACATGTAGGACTACGATACATAGCTAGTGGTGCATACACGCACGTATGCGTATTACCTACAAGTAGGACTACGATACATAGCTAGTGGTGCATACACACATGTACGCGTATTACCTACATGTAGGACTACGATACGTAGTTAGTGGTGCATACACACATGTACGCGTATTACCTACAAGTAGGACTACGATACATAGCTAGTGGTGCATACACACATGTATGCGTATTACCTACAAGTAGGACTACGATACATAGCTAGTGGTGCATACACACATGTACGCGTATTGCCTACATGTAGGACTACGATACATAGCTAGTGGTGCATACACACATGTACCCGTATTGCCTACATGTAGGACTACGATACATAGCTAGTGGTGCATACACACATGTACGCGTATTACCTACATGTAGGACTACGATACATAGCTAGTGGTGCATACACACATGTACGCGTATTACCTACAAGTAGGACTACGATACATAGCTAGTGGTGCATACACACATGTACGCGTATTACCTACAAGTAGGACTACGATACATAGCTAGTGATGCATACACACATGTACCCGTATTGCCTACAAGTAGGACTACGATACATAGCTAGTGGTGCATACACGCACGTATGCGTATTACCTACAAGTAGGACTACGATACATAGCTAGTGGTGCATACACACATGTACGCGTATTACCTACATGTAGGACTACGATACGTAGTTAGTGGTGCATACACACATGTACGCGTATTACCTACAAGTAGGACTACGATACATAGCTAGTGGTGCATACACACATGTATGCGTATTACCTACAAGTAGGACTACGATACATAGCTAGTGGTGCATACACACATGTACGCGTATTGCCTACATGTAGGACTACGATACATAGCTAGTGGTGCATACACACATGTACCCGTATTGCCTACATGTAGGACTACGATACATAGCTAGTGGTGCATACACACATGTACGCGTATTACCTACATGTAGGACTACGATACAAAGCTAGTGGTGCATACACACATGTACGCGTATTACCTACAAGTAGGACTACGATACATAGCTAGTGGTGCATACACACATGTACGCGTATTATCTACATGTAGGACTACGATACATAGCTAGTGATGCATACACACATGTACCCGTATTACCTACAAGTAGGACTACGACACATAGCTAGTGGTGCATACACACATGTACCCGTATTACCTACAAGTAGGACTACGATACATAGCTAGTGGTGCATACACACATGTACGCGTATTACCTACATAAAGGACTACGATACATAGCTAGTGGTGCATACACACATGTATGCGTATTACCTACATGTAGGACTACGATACATAGCTAGTGGTGCATACACACATGTACGCGTATTACCTACAGATAGGACTACGATACATAGCTAGTGGTGCATACACACATGTATGCGTATTGCCTATATGTAGGACTACGATACATAGCTAGT
The DNA here is from genome assembly GCA_034096865.1 of Theodoxus fluviatilis. NCBI lineage: Eukaryota > Metazoa > Mollusca > Gastropoda > Cycloneritida > Neritidae > Theodoxus > Theodoxus fluviatilis. Next base: position 17,784 of record JAWQFJ010009560.1, on the reverse strand, counting down.
GGTGCATACACACATGTACGCGTATTACCTACAGAAAGGACTACGATACGTAGCTAGTGCTGCATACACACATGTATGCGTATTGCCTACATGTAGGACTACGATACATAGCTAGTGGTGCATACACACATGTACGCGTATTACCTACAAGTAGGACTACGATACGTAGCTAGTGGTGCATACACACATGTACGCGTATTACCTACAAGTAGGACTACGATACATAGCTAGTGGTGCATACACACGTGTATGCGTATTACCTACATGTAGGACTACGATACATAGCTAGTGGTGCATACACACATGTATGCGTATTACCTACACGTAAGACTATGATACATAGCTAGTGGTGCATACACACACCAATCCGTATTACCTACATGTAGGACCAGAATACATAGACAGCAGGGCATATACACAATTAACCGTATTACCTACAAGTAGGACTATGATACGTAGCTAGTGGTGCATACATACACGTACCCGTATTACCTACAAGTAGAACTACGATACGTAGCTAGTGGTGCATACACACACGTGCCCGTATTACCTACATGAAGGACTACGATACATAGCTAGTGGTGCATACACACATGTACGCGTATTACCTACATGTAGGACTACGATACATAGCTAGTGGTGCATACACACATGTACGCGTATTACCTACAGGTAGGACTACGATACATAGCTAGTGGTGCATACACACATGTACGCGTATTGCCTACATGTAGGACTACGCTACATAGCTAGTGGTGCATACACACATGTACGCGTATTACCTACAAGTAGGACTACGATACGTACTAGTGGTGCATACACTCATGTACGTGTATTACCTACATGTAGGACTACGATACATAGCTAGTGGTGCATACACACATGTACGTGTATTACCTACATGTAGGACTACGATACGTAGCTAGTGGTGCATACACACATGTACGCGTATTACCTACAAGTAGAACTACGATACATAGCTAGTGGTGCATACACACATGTACCCGTATTACCTACATGTAGGACTACGATACGTAGATAGTGGTGCATACACACATGTACGCGTATTACCTACAAGTAGGACTACGATACATAGCTAGTGGTGCATACACACATGTACCCGTATTACCTACAAGTAGGATTACGGTATGTAGCAAGCGGTGCATACACGCACGTATTCGTATTACCTACACGTAAGACTATGATACATAGCTAGTGGTGCATACACACATGTACCCGTATTACCTACAAGTAGGACTACGGTATGTAGCAAGCGGTGCATACACGCACGTATTCGTATTACCTACACGTAAGACTATGATACATAGCTAGTGGTGCATACACACACGTATCGGTATTACTTACATGTAGGACCAGAATACATAGACAGCAGTGCATATACACAAGTAACGTATTACCTACAAGTAGGACTATGATACATAGCTAGTGGTGCATACACACACGTACCCGTATTACCTACATGTAGGACTACGATAAGTTTACATCTTCCCTGTTACGCGGTGCAGGGAGTGGCTGGGCTGCTTGTCGGCGTTGTCTCCTTATTGACCTCCGCATCGCTTCAACTGCCGGAAGTTGGCTCATCTCTGCCTCAGACACTCCACTGACACCTTGCGTCAGGATTTGCTGGGTCCCTGCGAGGGATGTGGCTGCTGTTGCGGCCATTCTTGACCTTGCAGATCTTTCCTCGTACTGGCCTGTGTTTCCAACAGCAGCACATGAGTGACTCCCAACGTGTTTCACCACAATGCCATCCTGTAAGATAAATGAGAAATAGACTTAAGGCAAAATGTTTTAAGGCGTGGACATGCTGTATTTTGTGTGACCTAACGATGAGACAAGCTGTGGCATGAACACTAACATTAATATGAATAAAAACCGCTGGCTTTGAACCTCCAGGTTTTGGCATATATATAAACAATCGGGTTCGAAACCGCAACCTCTCGAGAAAAGAGGGGGAAAAACACACACACACAAGAAACACAAAAAACAGGTCGGGTTCGAACCCGCAACTTCTCGAAAAAAGAGGGAGGAAAAAGTATCACCGCGGATTCGAACCCGTTCACGCATGACCTAACAATACATTGGTCCATGCAACGCTCTACCAGATGAGCCATTCGGGAACTGACATGGCTAAGTGTTTGTAAAGCAATTATAACGTTCTTTTCTGTGAAGGAAAAGGCGAAATTTACGACCTAAATAAGTCACTTTCTTTTCAAACCTCGATTCTGAAAATTTGATACATTCAATCGGACCTAACTTCCAGTAAGTGTGCAAAATGTCAAGGAAATCCGACCAGTTGTTTTGACATATCAGCCGTTAAAACGGGACTGACAGACACACAGACACACAGACACACAGACACACAGACAGACAGACAGACAGACAGACAGACAGACAGACAGACAGACAGACAGACAGACAGACAGACAGACAGACAGACAGACAGACAGACAGACAGACAGACAGACAGACAGATAAAGCTGTGAGGACCTCTAGTAAACCTGGAGGGATAAATACATACCTTCACATGAACTGATGCTGGACACTTGGTGCGCCTGTTCATGTGGCACGAAAAACGTTTCTTGTCGTCTTTCAAATTCTTGTGAAAATAGTATAAGAAACATTTCTCCTTGAACATGCACTTTCCATGCGAAGTCGCAATCTCATCCATAGTGTCAGTGTCAACTGAGACATAATTCAATGGACAAAGCAGGTGAATCGCATAAAAACTTATGAAAAAAGCTCATTCTACAGCTCAAATTGTATTCGTTTTGTGTTCAGAGGCACTGACAACACACTGACAACTAGTTTCCAAAGTTCTCAGTCACACTCAGCATGTTGAATCTTGAGCACCTTGACGCTTTTTTCCCCCCAGAAGTGATTTAACATTCATTACTTGCATGGCATTTGCAATTTCACTGATCACGATTAGGTTGCTCGGTGGCTATTGTCCGGGTGGCAATTGGTTTTGGTGGCTATTGTCCGGGTGGCAAATGTCTTCGGTGGCGATTGACCGGGTAGCGATTGTCCGGGTGGCTATTGTCCGGGTGGCAAATGTCTTCGGTGGCGACTGACCGGGTAGCGATTGTCCAGGTGACGATTGTCTGCGTGGCGATTGTCTGGGTGGCAATTGTACGGTGGCGATTGTCCGGGTAGCGATTGTCCGGGTGGCGATTGTCCGGTAATCAGTACATACACACACGTGCCCGTATTACCTACAAGTAAGACTGCAGTACGTAACTGGTGGTGCAGGCATGCATGCCCTTTGATGTACGACTACGGAACACCGGTAGTGGGGCAAACATAAAAGTACCCGTATTACATACAAGAGGGACTACACAAAACGTTACCCACATTATCTACAAGGAAGACTGCTGGATGCCAGGGAACGACAGCAGATACTGGCTGCACACGCAATCGGGCGCCGCGCTATGAACCAAGTGCTGTAGGAAGCTAAGGGGAAGTAATGAGGCAAAAATTGATGCGAAGACAAGAAGAGTTACCCCCCTTGTTCACTCGTATCTGGCATTATTTATGTTTGTTTGTTTTGTGTTTTGTGTGTTTTGTTTGTTTTGTTTGTTTTCTTTTATTTAGTTTAGTTTAGTTCAGTTCAGTTCAGTTGTCTTGCCTTGCCTTGCCTTGCCTTGCCGTGCCTTGCTTTGCCTTGCCTTGCCTTGCATTACATTGTCTTGCCTTGCCTTGCCTTGCCTTGCCTTGCCTTGCCTTGCCTTGCCTTGCCTTGCCTTGCCTCGTCTTGCCTCGCCTTGCCTTGCCTTGCCTTGCCTTGCCTCGCCTTGCCTTGCCTCGCCTTGCCTTGTCTTGTCTTGTCAATATTTTAAATCCAGATTCTTCCCGTTCATGCGTGCAATTCTTTCTGTGCGTGACTGATACTTGGTGAACATCTACGATGCACCTACCCCTCTGTATGACTGCGTTAGCTTTGGTTCAATGTCTACGACGTGCCAAAATCAAAAAACAAAAAGTATTTACAGGAACTTCCCTCCCCTTCCAACTTATCCACAATTGTCTTGTCTCGTCTCGTCTCGTCTTTTCTTTTCTTGCCTTGCCTTGCCTTGCTTTGTTTTCATTTGTTTTCATTTGTAATGTTGTTTTGTTTTGTTTTGTTTTATTCGTTGATGTGCTGATTCAGTCCATTGTGGATTGGGGGTAAGAGTAGACTCACCGCTTCTCCATACGCGATTCGTAAAACACGAAAAACCAGGCAATCCGTAACATGATTTGCGCTTTCTCTAACCAGTTTCACGGTGTTGGTAAATGACTGGCCTTACATAGCCTACTAAGGCTGATGGGCCGTAAAACTCCATTCGAGCTATCGGATCCGTTCTCCGTGTGTACTGTTATGAAGCTTGTTCCCCGGCGGGCGACTGTTATGGTGATGGTTACAAACTGGAGATGATAGTTGGGGATAAAGTGATTGTAAGAAGAAGAGAGAGTAGAAAGGGGGGAGGGAAAGAAAGATGGAGAAAGAAGTGGTTTGTCGTTGTCAAGTGTAAACAGTGAGAAAAGCTATAGCTTCGTTTTTTAACTGTCGTCTTTATTCCTGTTCCGAGAACCACAGTAGAAACACAACGCACAAAATAATGTCCGGGGCCAGTAGATGGTTTGTGTCAAAAAAAAAAGGGGCCAATGTAAAAAAAAGGGGTACGGTGAGCAGTTTTATAAATCAGAGAGGGGAAAGTATTTCAGGGTTACCATGCAGTATGTCCGGGAGATGTTCTCTGATTGACCAAAGTTCTCAGTAATATGATGCTCGAAGACCAGCCAGAGGTCACGTGATCCGTATTTGTCTATCGGCACGGTGCTGTCAGCAAATACGAGGGAAAGTGGGGGGACGCACATTGGAGAAAGGTAGGTGTGTGTGTGTGTATCTGTCTGTCTGTCTGTCTGTCTGTCTGCCTGTCTGTCTGTCTGAGTGTCTGTCTGTCCGTGTGTCTGTATGTCTGTCTGTCTGTCTGTGTATCTGTGCGTCTGTCTGTCCGTATATCTGTCTGTCTGTCTGTCCGTGTGTCTGTGTGTCTGTCTGTCTGTCTGTCCGTGTGTCTGTCTGTCTGTCTGTCCGTGTGTCTGTCTGTTCGTGTGTTTGTCCGTGTGTCTGTCTGTCCGTGTGTCTGTCTGTCCGTGTGTCTGTCTGTCCGTGTGTCTGTACGTCTGTCCGTCTGTCTGTCTGTGTGTCTGTTTGTCTGTCCGTCCGCCCGCCTGTGTGCCCGCCCGCCCGCCCGCCTGCCTGCCTGCCTGCCTACACAAGGTAGGCACCCCAGGCCGCCCGATTGTGTCAGGGAAGGGGACCCTGTGAGAGAACTTATCCGGCTATATAGATAAGATCCTCAAACCCCTGGTCGAGAAAACTCCCAGCTTTTGTAAAGACACCACCGACTTCCTCCACAAACTAAACACCCATGGACAAGTCCCAGCAAGGACACTTCTGGTGACTATGGATGTTGCGTCCCTGTATACAAACATACCACACAGAGAGGGAGTCGCGGCGGTGCGATCCGCTCTACAAGAGAACAACTTCCCCACCCCTGACCACATCCTGTCCATGGTCCGTTTCATTCTGGAACACAATGTGTTCACCTTCAACGGTGACACATACTTACAGAAACATGGCACAGCCATGGGAACCAAGTTCGCCCCTCAGTACGCGAACCTCTTTATGCATAGGTTCGAGGAAGATTTCCTCAGAACACAAAACCTTAATTCCAGCCTGTACGTTCGGTACATAGATGATATTTTTATCATCTGGCACCATGGGGAAAAGGCCCTTGATGACTTCCACAGCTCCATGAACTCCTTCTTTCTGACCATCCGACTCGAGATGAACTACTCTTCTCAGTCGGTCACATTCCTTGACACACGAGTATCAATAAGAGAAGGTGATCTCGTCACCTCCCTGTATCGCAAGGCAACCGGTACCGGCCAAATGCTCCACTCCACCATCCTCCATCCGAGACACACCAAGGAAGCCATCCCCTATGGACAGATCCTGCAAATCCATCGGATTTGGTCAGACCCTATCGACCGAGACGCCCATCTACAAGATCTGAAGGTCACACTCCTTCGTGGCTGTTACCACAGGGAATCCATCCGCAGACAGTTCCGCAGGGCGATCTCCAATGAACGCACAGACCTACTAACCCGTCGGAGGAGAGACACTGAGGCCAGCCGAGTCCCTTTCGTCACGCAGTATTTCACTGGCGCTGAGAAACTACAACGGGAACTCGGACACCTCCAACACCTCATCTGCCACGACCAATACCTCTCGGAGGTACTTCCTGAGCCACCCATGGTAGCCTTCCGACAACCACCCAACCTGAAAAGTAGAGTAGTCCGCAGCCAGCTCCCCGACTCTACGGAGGATGCCGTACTACCTTGCAAAGCTGCCAGATGCTCGACCTGCGCCATCCTCTGCACCGAGACGACTATAGTGAGAGACCACGTGACACACCAAGTAAGGGGCCGGTACTCGTGCTCCTCCAGCCACGTGGTCTACCTCATCCGTTGCCGCAGAGGATGCTGGGACGCATGGTATATCGGGGAAACTAGCCAACAGCTCCGCCAGCGCATGAACAGCCATCGCGCAACCATCAGGAACCGCTCCCCCCTGCCTGTGGCCGAACACTTTAGTCTCCCGGGCCACGCCACCTCTGACATGCTCGTCAGTGTACTGAGAGGTGGACTGACGGACCTACAGCGACGCAGAGTGGCTGAGCTCACACTCATATCGAAATTCCGAACCCACGAGAACGGCCTCAATAGGGACATGGGATTCTTGAGTCACTATCGATGAAGCTGTCCCCGCACGCACTTTTAGTGCGGACCCTGCTGTGGCCGCTCCCTCGCTGTGTTGTTTGTGCAAAATTCTCCTTTCGGCCTCCATCACTGAACTGTCCTCACTGCCTCACCGCCCTGCACGTGATTCACCTGCCTTATCACACTATATATTTCTATTCCGTAGCCAGCCTTGTCACTTTGGCCTGACGAAGAAGCTGTGACTTTGAAAGCTCGCCGTAAGAGATCCAGAGCATCGCTGCACGCCCCTGCCAACCCGCTACCTCTCCATCCCGTAGCGGGAACTCTTCCCTCATCGGCTGCAGAACCACCCCCAAACGGGCCTTTTCAGGGTCCCATCTGCTCAAGAAAGAACTTTTGTCGGTTGCTTGTCAATTATTCTCTTTCTGCAAACTTTACAACAGCTATACATTTCTGTGAGATTCCACACAGGAGGCACCATGATACAGCAGATGTTGGGGAGGGATGGGGTTCAGACCTTGACATCCCCAAACATCTTCTTGAGGTCGTTGGTCTTGCTGCTAAGGGCGATGTGGTACAGCTCGTCATTCTCCATGGAGGCGATGTTTGGGTTTTTGATCTGCACTTTTCCCTCCCTGCAACACACAACCAGTCCTGGCCTGTATGGACTGTCACTGTGTGTGCTGTCACTGTATGGGCTGTCACTGTATGGGCTGTCACTGTATGGGCTGTCACTGTATGGGCTGTCACTGTGTACTGAAACTGTGTTCTGTCACTGTGTATGCTGCCACTGTTTGTGCTGTCACTGTGTGTACTGAAACTGTGTGTGCTACTAGTGTAGTGACACAAGCCACACCCACACACACACACATATCTACAGTGTAGTAACACAAGCCACACACACACACACTCACATATATCTAGAGTGTAATTACACAAGCCACACCCACATACACCAACATATCTACAGTGTAGTGACACAAGCCACACACACACACACACACACACACACACACACATCTACTGTGTAGTGACACAAGCCACACCCACCCACACACACACACACATCTACAATGTAGTGACACAAGCCACACCCACACACATATCTACAGTGTAGTGACACAAGCCACACCCACACACACCCACATATCTACAGTGTAGTGAAACAAGCCACACCCACACCCACACACACACACACACATATCTACAGTGTAATGACACAAGTCACACACACACACACACATCTACAGTGTAATGACACAAGCCGCACACACACACACACGCACACACACACACACACACACACACTTACACACACATACACACATATCTACTGTGTAGTGACACAAGCCACACACACACACACACACACACACACACACACACACACACACACACACACACACACACATATCTACAGTGTAGTGACACAAGCCACACACACACACACACATCTACAGTGTAATGACACAAGCCACACACACACACAGACACACACATCTACAGTGTAATGACACAAGCCACACACACACACACACACACACACACACATATATATATACTGTGTAGTGACACAACACACACACACACACACACACACACACACATCTCTACTGTGTAGTGACACAAGCCACACAGTGACACACACACACAGATCGGCTCTTGACTTCAGCAACTGCTGCTGCCTCCACCTCACCGACAGTCAGACTGGCCACACCTCTCACACTGATCCAATCATGAGCCTCGGTGTGACTAGTGACATGTCAAGGTCAACAACATGACAAAATAAAGTCAGGGTATCAGATAATTACTGATCTGAGGTCATGACAGGTGAGTACACGGTGCTGCTTACATGGTGTTACTGTGTGTGCAGTCACTGTATGTACTGTCACAGTGAATCCAGTTAGTGTATGTATTGCAAGTGTCTGTACTGTTACTGTGTGTGCAGTCACTGTATGTACTGTCACAGTGAATCCAGTTAGTGTATGTATTGCAAGTGTCTGTACTGTTACTGTGTGAGTGATCTCTTTATGTACTGTCACTGTGAATACTCTTAGTATATGTATTGCAAGTCTCCATACTGTGACTGTGTGTGCTGTCACTGCATGAACTGTCTCTGTGAATACAGTTCATGTATATGTATGTATTGCAAGTCTCTGTACTGTTACTGTGAGAGTGATCTCTGTATGTACTGTCACTGTGAATACATTTAGTATATATGTATTGCAAGTCTATACTGTGACTGTGTGTGCTGTCACTGCATGTACTGTCACTGTGAATACAGTTAGTGTGTGTCTCTGTAAGTACTGTTACTGTGTGTGCAATCACTGTATGTACTGTCACTGTGAATACAGTCAGTGTGTGTCTCTGTACTGTGGCTGTGTGTGCTGTCACTGCATGTACTGTCACTGTGAATACAGTTAGTGTGTGTCTCTGTACTGTTACTGTGTGTGCAATCACTGTATGTACTGTCACAGTGAATCCAGTTAGTGTATGTATTGCAAGTATCTGTACTGTTACTGTGTGAGTGATCTCTTTATGTACAGTCACTGTGAATACATTTAGTATATATGTATTGCAAGTCTCTATACTGTGGCTGTGTGTGCTGTCACTGTATGTACTGTCACTGTGAATACAGTTAGTGTGTGTGTCTGTACTGTTACTGTGTGTGCAGTCACTGTATATGTACTGTCACAGTGAATCCAGTTAGTGCATGTATTGCAAGTGTCTGTACTGTTACTGTGTGTGCAGTCACTGTATGTACTCATTTTTTTGTACTGTCACTGTGAATACAGTTAGTTTGTGTGTCTGTACTGTTACTGTGTGTGCAGTCACTGTATATGTACTGTCACAGTGAATCCAGTTAGTGCATGTATTGCAAGTATCTGTACTTTTACTCTGTGTGCAGTCACTGTATGTACTGTCACTGTGAATACAGTTAGTTTGTGTGCCTGTACTGTTACTGTGTGTGCAGTCACTGTATATGTACTGTCACTGAATCCAGTTAGTGCATGTATTGCAAGTATCTGTACTGTTACTGTGTGTGCAGTCACTGTATATGTACTGTCACTGTGAATACAGTTACTGTATGTATTACAAGCCTCTGTACTGTTGTGGCATATACATACAGCAGGTCTCTGTACTGCTAGAGAGCAGAACATGAGACATGGTTGGGGCAAATGATTGTGGAAGTTGGCGGGAGAATGAGCAAGGTTGGGGGGTGGGGGGGATGGGGGTTGGGGGGAGGGGTTGGGGAGGGGTTGGGGGGGGGGTTGGGGGGGGTTGGGGGGGTTTGGGGGGGGGGGGTTGGGAGGGGGGGTTGGAGGGGGGGAGGACTGGCAGGAGGAGAGCTACTCTGAGGAGAAAAGTGTTTGTGATGAGTTAGTTACTCACTGCCTCTTGTAGTCGACCTGATCCTTTGTCTTGATGGCGAATTTGTCCATGACAGCAGACATTGCAGTTCCCTCAGTCTCACCTCAGATCACCAGACTTCCTGGACACCTGTCAGCAAACAGTGGTCGTGCCTGAAGCAAATGTGTCCAGCATCGCAGTCACTTCACACGGCTCCCAAGAGCCTCATGCAGCAAGCAAAGAGTGTTCCCCAAAGTCCATGCAGTGGTATGTACCTTGAGCATGGATGAATGCGAACTGCAATCCATGAAGTAACTTTGATTCTAAAATGACTTTTGGAAAAATTCTGCATCTGGACAGTGTACATCTGAGTGGCATATGATTTGATCAACTTCTCAAGTCATGCATTAATTCTGTAGCATGACATAGTAATGTAATCAACAAAATTTGAAATGCAGCTGCTTCAGAATGTTCAGGACTGCTTGATCGTACTGCCAAATTACACCCACTGACACAATACAATGTAGTAGTGTTCTTGGGAGTGGATATGGCAGTTAGTCAACAGGTTGTTTCATAAAAGTGGAAGCCACAGCTGGATCTGAATGATCTGACTCTGCCCCCATGCCCCCAGAAGCCTCTTTGGCTGCTTGGGGCCACCCCTGCCCCCTGGCTGAGCTACTGGAGCAGGCCCCAAAAGCCCAGCAGCCAGGGGCTGTGGCCATATGTTACTCTCAATGGCTCTTTCACAGATAGGCAATGTGGCTGATGAACCAATCAAATGCTTCCTACTAAATTGTCATGGCATGGATGTCTGGTTTTGAAGTCCTTCTGAATTTTGCTGGTGTCTTTCAAATCAAAATATGGTCCTCAACCCGTCCAAAACCAAGTATATGGTGATAACCACAAGGCAAAAACATCAACTACATCCTTTATCACTCCCACTCTCACTTGATGCTGGGCCGATAGAAAAGGTGAAAGAACACAAAGTGCTTGGGGTGATGATTGACAAACAGTTAGACTGGAACACACATAAAATCTGATGTGCAAAAAGATTTCAAGCAATCTCTTTCTACTGTCAAAGCTGAGGCACTTTGTAGCCACGGAAACCTGCAAAATCTTTTTCAGTGCCCACATCGTATCACACATCAATTACTCATTGTAGAAATGTTCACAGATGTGCAGGCATTCTAATTCAGGAATAAGTTAGGTTTCTCAGCGTTCTTTTTACTGGTGACGTCACATGGCGGAAGCCCCACAATGCCTTGTTACATGAATAAACATAAACATCTACATCTTTCCTCTTTTAGTTTTTTGTGAACAGCTTGAGTACAACTAGAAAAACAAAACAGTTCGCAACATTTAAACTTTAAGAATCAGTGTTCGTCTTGTTGCTGATAACTCTCATCTTCTTCTCCCTTTGCAAAGTTCAAGCGATATATTTGTCTTTGTGAAGAAATGAAGCTGTGATATCAACCACCAACAGTCTTATGGTGTCTTGATCTTGTTTTCTGCGAATGGAATACAACTAAGAAAATTGCAATAAAATGCAAACATAAAGGAAAAGAGAAAATAAAATGCACAAAAACACGATGTGTGCTTGGTGCACTCTGTGCATGACCATGGAACAGTCACAACTGTCAAGTGTCAAGGTACTTGGGGTTCGGCTTCACGACCCTTCCATAGCGCGTCACCACGGGTGCTGGAGCAGCTGGGACCTGGCTTGACATCTTGGGTTGGCTGGGTGCTGGAGATGCGTCATCTGCAGCAGCAGGGAAGGTGGGGGGCGGGGAGAACAGCTGGGTGCTGCGTTTCATGGGTGCAGCGGCAGGGGTGGTGGGGGGTTGGGAGATGGAAGTGCTGCGATTTGCAATAGCAGCGGGAGGTGTTGCAAGGGGTGGGGCCAGCAGTGGGGATTTGTGTTGGGGCGTTGCTGGGAATGGGGAAGGAACTGCAGCCGTGGGCCGGACTGCAGTATGCGATCCGCTGCGAGTGAGCGGACGACCAGCAGTGGCAGGCTGGTCTTGCACCTCACTGTGTGCATTGTGAGTCTGAGAGTTCTTTTGTGGTCTGGGCTCGTTCACCGGCATCAGGTGCCGGCGGTTTCTGACGTAGTCTGCTCCGTCGGACATGACCACGTATGACGTACCTTGGTGAGTCGCGCGTTGATTTCACCACCGCAAGTTTCTGGAACCCCTTGTCAGTCTGCATGCGAACAGTCTCATTGGGATTCAGTGGTCTCTGGTTTTTCGCCGACTTGTCATGATAACGTTTCTGTTGCTGTCGTGCTGCTTTCAGCTGTTTCGAGACTCGGCCTGAGTTCAGCGCTTTGGGCTTCAGTAGTTTGGTTGACGATGGCATAGTGGTTTGAGTTCGTCTAGACATGAGCCGTTGTGCAGGGGAGCCCATTGTCTCCCTTGGCGTGTTGCGGAGATTCAGTAGGCCCAAGTACAGGTCAGAACCATCTCTCTTGCACTTCTCCAGCAGCTGCTTGGCCTGCTTTACTACGTTCTCTACGAGGCCATTTAATCTTGGGTAGTATGGGCTGCTTGTGACATGCTCAATGTTCCACTCCTTGGTGAACTCCTCGAACTCATGGCTCACGAATTGCCTGCCATTGTCTGTCAGAAGTTTCTGAGGGATGCCATGTGCAGCAAACAGGCGCTTCATCTTTCCAATCACCTGGTGTGATGACGTGTCGGGCAGCTTATATCGACCTCAAACCATCCTGAGTAGGAGTCCACCGTAACCAACCACTGATGATTGTTCCATTCAAACAAATCGGCGCCAACCGTTGCCCAAAGGAGATCGGGTACGGGATGGTTGATCAATGGCTCCCTCTGAAGATGGGCTTTGCAGCTGTTGCAAGCTGAGCACTGGGATACAGCGCTTTCAATGTCCTGGCGCATCCTCGGCCAGAACCCAGTGTCGTGTGCCAGCTGGCTGGTGCGTTCGACACCCATGTGGCCTTTGTGCAGTACGGCGATGTAGCTGGACTGTAGACTCGCTGGGACTACAGCATGCTGACCTTTCAGGATGATATCATTCTCAATGACCAGTTCATCGCGGAATGGGAAGAACGGCTTCACTTCGGGTATAACACTTCGCTCATACTCAGGCCATCCTTCCTTGATGAACTTTGCCACCCCGACAGCACACCAGGGCTGGACCAGGACTGGCAAATCCCTGGATACCAGCCCAGGCCAGCCCTGGCATCCAGCCCTGGACTAGCCTAGAAATGGAATCTGGGCCAGCCCTGGCCCAGCCCTGGCATCCAGCCCTGGCCCAGCCCTGGCATCCAGCCCTGGCATCCAGCCCTTGGAACCTGGGATCTAGGGGTGATCCAGGCCTAGTCCAGGTCTAGTATTATTGCCTTATGACCTGCATAGGTTCCAGGGGTGGTCCGGTCCAAGCCCGATAAACTGTCTTGAATCCTTCACTTGAATAACTCGAGCATTTTCTTGAAAAGGAGAAGAATTCTCCAGCAGCCATACCCGGCCAGATACACACACAGAGAGAGCGAGAGAGAGAGCGAGAGAGAGAGAGAGAGAGAGAGAGAGAGAGAGAGAGAGAGAGAGAGAGAGAGAGAGAGAGAGAGAGAGAGAGAAACACAAATACACATCCACATAAACACACACCCATGCACACAGAGCGCGCACAGCACACACAAACACAATGAGAGAAGGCAAAAACTGTACAGATTGAATTTATATTCCATAAATATCTTACTAAATGTAAATAACCTTACATGAAAAACAAAGTCATTGATTGACAAGTAACGACATTTATTAGAATTTATCACTAAACAGTCACTGTGCAATCTTTGCATTCAGCATGAAAAGAACCCGCATGAGTTACATGAGTTGTATATTCAAAATATATGCATAGATTTATAGATTTTGTTGTACTTTGATATAGTTTGGTTTGCTAAAACTATTTATATGTCTAAGACAATAAAGGATTTTGCACGGAGGGCAAGGCCATTTATGGGGGACGCCAGAACAAAGGTCGCAGCGTGACCACGGTGGACTGGAGAATTTCCATGGCAGAACAGGCACTGCGCATGCCCGGCTCTCTGCCGCACTAGCAGGCCAGCCCACGCGATCATTCCAGCTTCAGAACGAGGGACGGAACGCACGCCTTTACAGTCTTGCGAGTATATCTTTTTCTCATTTCTACACAATGTGTGCAAAAAATTTTACGCTCTCATTCGCCTGATTCCTGACATTTGTTCATTTTACAATGTGTGCAAAAAAATTTATGATCATTACCGGGGTGCCACACTGCGTGAAAACTAGCATTGTCGGCTCTTGTGCTCTCAGACGCTCGGTACAGTGGGAAGAGAGACGCCTTTGCTCTCCCACCCGCTGGAATTGTGGTCTTGCTTGCTTTTTTGGTGCTCCAGCGCACATTCCAGTGGAAAAGGCATCTCGTCTGCTGTGCGAGGCCGCGGGTTGCCTCCCAGTCCAGGCGAGAGGCGCCTTTGCTCTCCCACCCGCTGGAATTGTGGTCTTGCTTGTGGTTGTTTTTTGCGCTCCAGCGCACATTCCAGTGGAAAAGGCATCTCGTCTGCTGTGCGGGGCCGCGGGTTGCCTCCCAGTCCAGGCGAGAGGCGCCTTTGCTCTCCCACCCGCTGGAATTGTGGTCTTGGTTGCTTTTTTGGCGCTCCAGCGCACATTCCAGTGGAAAAGGCATCTCGTCTGCTGTGCGAGGCCGCGGGTTGCCTCCCAGTCCAGGCGAGAGGTGCCTTTGCTCTCCCACCCGCTGGAATTGTGGTCTTGCTTGTTGTTGTTTTTTGCGCTCCAGCGCACATTCCAGTGGAAAAGGCATCTTGTCTGCTGTGCGGGGCCGCGGGTTGCCTCCCAGTCCAGGCGAGAGGCGCCTTTGCTCTCCCACCCGCTGGAATTGTGGTCTTGCTTGCTTTTTGGGCGCTCCAGCGCACATTCCAGTGGAAAGGGCATCTCGTCTGCTGTGCGGGGCCGCAGGTTGCCTCCCAGTCCAGGCGAGAGGCGCCTTTGCTCTCCCACCCGCTGGAATTGTGGTCTTGCTTGCTTTTTTGCGCTCCAGCGCACAGTCCAGTGGAAACCTCCCAGTCCAGGCGAGAGGCGCTTTGCTCTCCCCTGCTGAAACTGTGGTCTTGCTTGTTGAAACTGTGGTCCTGCTTGGGATGCCCTACACCATGCTGGCATGTTTGGGGGTGGTAGAGTCAGCTCTCTCCCTCTGACTTCGTTGTTGCTGGTGTCCTGCCACCCACCCACTCCCTGCCTCGCTGCTCTCTCCCCCTGACCTTGTCGTGCTTGCGTCCCGCCACACACCCCTTCCCTTCCCCCCCTTTTCTCCCAGAGCGTGGAGGGATGGGTCTTATTTCTGTCCCTCACCAAAAAAAAAAAAAAAAAAAAAAAAATTCCCACCCTTGTTTTCCCCCTTATCTTGGTGGAGTACCCCGTGGCCTACTTCGACCCTGGGACAGGGTCGTTTTCATTTGCTGGTCACAGGATGATGCGATTACTATGGTATTGCCTATCCTCCGGACGGAAAAAACCTTTATTATACCATAAGCGCATACACCATGCCCTCGGCTCTCCTCACCCACCGCCTACCATGCTGCCGTCTGCCATTGCTCTCTTTCAGTGCCACCCACACGCAGAGCCTCGGCGGGAGTGCGGGGGAGCCGCCAGGCGTAACCTGAGCCGCCCGAGGAGGTTTTCCCCCGAGCCTGCCCCCCCATCTCGCCCTCCTCTCCAGCCCGACAGTCAATGAGAAATACCCAATGTACAAGGACATAAAATGTGCGCCGCCCAACACAAACGCGTCTGCTGGGGGTCGAGAGGCCTCCAGTCGACCACAAAAACGCCCGAGGACCGCAGCGGCTGCCTCCAACCTGTCCACACCTCCACCCGCGGCTCTGCAGCCTGCCCCCTCTCCCCTCCTGGACGAAAGTCAGGTGGCTGTGGTGGCCGACTTGGTGCTGGCGCGTATTCTGCCCGCCATCCACAGCGCTCTCCGTGGCACGGCTCCTGGGCCACCTGCTCCTTCCGCTCCCCCACCCCGGCCATCCCCAGCTCCAGCGAACGCGGTCTTCGGGCACGGGGTTATTGCAGAGGATGTCACCACCTACTCCCATACTCCTGCCAACACAGCCCTTGGATCTCTCATCACCCCGTCGACTCAGGCCAACACGGACTTTGGACCTGCGGTCGTCGCGGCGGCTCTCGCCACCCCCGGCCTCCTCACAGGTGAGGGTGCGTCATCCTTCCAGCTGACCCCCCCCCCCTCTCAACGTCAATCAAACGTGAAGAAGTGGGGATGTTCCGCAATTACAATTAAAACGCGAAAGGTGGAGTAGTTCCGAAGTTACAATTCGGAAAACGCCTGTCAATGAAAAATCCCAAATGTACAAGGAAAGAACAAGAAGGGCAAAGCCCATACGACTCACATGCTTGACCTTGACCTTTATATGACCTTGACCTTCAGGTGACCTTCAAGGTCAAGGTCAAACAACTAAACCTACCAATGACATCATACACTAAGAAATGCTTTACACATTTTTCCTACCAAAATACATGTGACCTTGACCCAAGGTCAAGGTCATCCAAGGTCATGCAACACAAAGCTGTTAATTCAAGACATAGGAAGCACAATGGTGCTTATTGGCACTTTCTACCATGAGATATAGTCACTTTTAGTGGTTCACTACCCCATTTTGGTCACATTTCATAAGGGTCAAAGTGACCTTGACCTTGATGATATGTGAACAAATGTGTCTCATGATGAAAGTATAACATGTGCCCCACATAATTATTAAGTTTGAAACAGTTATCTTCCATAGTTCAGGGTCAAGGTCACTTCAAAATATGTATACAATCCAACTTTGAAGAGCTCCTGTGACCTTGACCTTGAAGCAAGGTCAACCAAACTGGTATCAAAAGATAGGGCTTGCTTTGACCTATATACCACTTGTAGCTAAGGTCGCCATTCTCAATAACGTGGGAGAAAATTGGGAAAATGTGAAAAATGACTGTTTTTGAGACCACATTTATGGCTCCTGTGACCTTGACCTTGAAGCAAGGTCAAGTCACTATGCATGTTTTTTGAGGCCTTGTCATCATACACCATCATGCCACATTTGGTGTTGATAGACTTAATAGTCTCCGAGAAAAATCCAACGTTTAAGTTTTTTACGCCCGGACGGACGGACGGACGGACGGACGACACGGCTCAGTACATAGACTCACTTTTGCTTCGCATGTGAGTCAAAAATCGGGGAGGTACGGTGTACGCCAATCAAACGGGAACATTTTTTGGGCTGTTCCCAAAAGACAATGAAACGTGAAAAGACGGGCAGTTCCGAGATTACAATTCGGAAAAAACGCCGTAAACGCAAGTCAATGAGAAATACCCAATGTACAAGGAAATAAAATGTGCGTCAATCAAACGTGAAGAAGTGGGGCTGTACCCCAATTAATTAAAACGCGAACGGAAGAGAAGGTCCGAAGTTACAATTCGGAAAACACCTGTCAATGAAAAATCCGAAATGTACAAGGACAGCAAATTGGGGAGGCCTGATGGACGTCCCTTCAACGTGAAACGTTACAATTCGGAAACGAATCCGCAAACGCCTGTCATGCAAACCCAACAGCGCGG